>JAUMHE010000214.1:233223-261438 GCA_032359235.1 Enteromius mattozi | reverse complement strand
CAGGAGGACGAGACCAGCCCAGCTGCTGGAGAACACTTCAGACCACCAGAGACCACCGGAGAACACTTCAGACCACCAGAGACCACTTCGGACCAACAGAGACCACTGGAGAACACTTCAGACCACCAGAGACCACCGGACAACACTGACCTCTGACCCTCAGGAGGACAAGACCAGCCCAGTTGCTGGAGAACACTTCAGACCACCAGAGACTACTTCAGACCACCAAAGACCATCGGAGAACACTGACCACTGACCTCTGACCCTCAGGAGGACGAGATCAACTGGACCACTGTAGACTATTGAAGACCATAGTAGAACACTATAGACCAGTGTAGACCACCACAGCAGACTAATTAAATCCTAGATTAACTCAAGGGTCATGCAGCAGGGAATCTGTGCTTAGTCTGTTTGTGTCAACATCACTGACACATTCTAATAAAGGACTGAGCCTAACTAACCTGTGTTAACCAGCTAACCTGGTAAGTGAGGTGAGGGTGCCCTCTGCTGATGAACAGAAGAGAAGTTGAGCTCAAGCTATCTCAGCTGGACACAGAGAACTGGATCAGGACCAGATCTGAGAGGTTTCTGAGCATCACTCATCATCTGTTCTTCATCTGGACAGTGAAACAGTGAACCTAAAAACCAGCGACCAGCAGACATCTGTGATGCTGAGAGAGTTATGAGTTATGAGAGAGTTATGAGAGTTATGAGTTATGAGAAAGTTATGAGAGTTATGAGTTATGAGAGAGTTATGAGAGTTATGAGTTATGAGAAAGTTATGAGAGTTATGAGTTATGAGCGACAGACTTCTGTGTTCTGAATCCTTCAGTTGAAGTGTTTAATTCTTCTTTAAATTTGGAGCTTTTTTTTTTTGCTCAAGATGCTTTCAACCAAAGGTGATCATAACTGATGTCCATCCTATATGTGGGTTAATATCTAAACACTTTATTTGTACATTTAGAATAACATTTCATAAAATGGCAACAATAAAAACAAGCTGGTTTAACAGATTGCCTTAAGAGTCTGTAGATATTCTCTGTTAATGCTGTCTCTGACACTGATGTGATGAGGCCTGTTTACAGAGTTTAGTCAGTTCATATTCTACATCTTCACACATTACAGTACACTACTCTCATCATATGGAGTATTTACTACACCTTTAACCTAAACCACTGTGAACCAGTCTGGACTTCTCTATTGAGGTTTAGTCCATATATTAAATCAAGTACACACACACTTACATTTGAACAATTAAACTGCAACATTTACTGGATTAAGTGCACTGCAAAAAATGCTTATGGAAATATGCTTAGATTTTTTCCCTTGCTTTAGGCCAAAATATCAAAAATGCTGTTGATGGGCTTTTGCAAGATTATAAACTGACATTTGTTTTTCCTCAAGGAAGTTTAATTTCAGCTGAAGCCATGGAACAGAAGCAGAGATACCTGATTCTTCAGAGACTTCTGTTCATTTCAGAGACTTGACTGCTGATATATTATCCTCATGACAAAGTAAAGAATCTGCATCAAACCCAAAGTGTTTAAGGTCTCTGTCCTTCATCAGCTCAGTTCTTACAGAGAGACAGAGACAGGCCAAACTCTGAAACATGAACGACAGAACACACACGATCTAATAACGGCTCAGTCTCTGCTATAACGCAATATCGTAAGATCTTTATTTAAAAGAAATCATAACCTTTTGTCACGGACCAACATTCTTTTATTTTCTATCTTTATCATATATAAATAAATGAAAAGTTCATTTGCAAAAACTGATTTCACCATTTTTAAAAATGTTCAAAAATCATGTTTTTTCATTGTGCATTAAAATTAATCTTTAGACAAAAATAAGCAAAAATACTAGCTAACACAATAAAAAACATGAGTTATCTGTTATCTGCAAATAAACTCTTCATATACATAACAAAAAATTTAATTAGAAAAAAATAGTATTTTTTAGAACACGTGGCAGACCTGTTATTGACTGACCGCTTCTCCAAACCCAGGATGAGAGGATGTTGAGTATGAAATTACTTCATGTGATTTATGAGATATTCAAGACTTCAAATATTTTGTTCAAGATAACTTTCAGCCTGTAGCCTTGTGGTTTTCTCCATACAAACTGATAAAGATCCGATCCAAAGGTTTTGTTCGTGTATTTCAGCAGTATATGAAACGCTCTGATATCAGTAGTAAACATGATGATTAACACACACACCTGATCAGAAGAGCCTCATGCTGATCGTCTGTGAACACACATCTAAAGGTGATGAGACTTGTGGCATATCCAGAAATGAGGAGATTTCTCAGATAATCAATCCAGCTCCACATGAATAACATTTCCATCTCTATTTGTCCACATTATTACGACAGTGGTTCTGTTTAATACTGTAAAGCTGCTTTGTGTACTACATAAAAAAATATTTAATATTTAAAAAAACACAGACGTGGCTCTGTGATGGAGAACAACAGGATCAAGACAAAATAAAGCTCTGGATGTGATTTCTCATTCTCAGTGAACGAATCTGAACATGACAGTCACATGTTTCTCCTGGAGTCTTCAGATCGGATGTACAGTCTGATTCTATCTGAAGACTCTCAGTTCATGCAGTAAGAGCTTTAGTGAAAGATTCACCACACTGCAGATAACATTACAATACACTTTATTATATAGGCTATCACATCTGTACACCAACACATCTTCATCAGATTTATGTTTATTTAAGAGATGAATCTGATTCTCATTTAAAGATATATAACCTAGCTAAAAATCAACTTTACCTGTTTTAATTCTAACTGTATTTTATGATGCTCAGTTTATCATATTGTTACAGAAGACAGCGAGGTGGTATGATTGATATAATCTGAAGGAAAATCCCACATACATACATAACAGCATGTAAATATCACAGATTTGAAGCAAACCCTTGTTTTGTGGCGAACTGAAGTCAACACTGGATCCTCAGTTTTCCTTTTCCTTGACATCCTCGCTGAAGAAAGCCGTCAGCTGCGCTCCTTCAGGAACGTATCTGATGTTCTCCACCTCTCCTCCGTAGTTGCTGGGCTTCTGGAAGTGTATCTCCAGATGGTCCTGGAGGTCTTCTTCATCCATCAGCTCCTGGATTCCTCCCAGCAGCACGGTGCGAGCCGGAGCGCCTGAGTACGTCTGCAAGATCACAGCAAACACCATCAAACATACGTCCGTCTGCACACCAGCACATCTCTGAGACGAGCGTGTGGGAGACACACCTGAAACTTCCTGAGCTTGAACTCGTACAGAGGAAGAACATCGAGCACCACATCGCTGCCGGTGTCCACGCAGAACTTCCCTCGCTGAACCAGACTCTCTGCGACTGAAACAGAAAGAGCCGTCCACAAACACAGCACATTAAACCAGAGCTGCACTGTTTGTGTGTTTCTGATTATATCCTTCTTTTCTCTTATTCATACTTTATTCTTGTTTGTTATTTCAGGGTTTTTAAAGCTCAAACTTAAGACTTAAGACCTGCACAAATAAAATGAGCCCTATATGAGCGGGGTAAGGTCATGTCACATATTAAACTGTAAAAAGACTGACAAGCATGATTAATAGTTCAGAGTTTTCACAAAAACACAGAGTTCTCTAAAATAATACACTTCACAATTCAGCCTCAATTCATTTTTAAGAAAATAGATGAGTCAAAAGTATCAGGTATATCAATTTAAACAGTTATCATCAATAAATGATTCTAAATACATTTTAATGTTTTTATAATGCATTATCTAACCATTATCACCCTAACACGAACAGCTCAGCATGTCTGAAGGGTAAAAACAAGTGGATTTTCGCATTGGTCTGAACAAACTCAGCTGGAGCCAGCTGCATAAAAGGTTAAGACTAGTCTTAAAAGTTAGTCAGCTAAATTGTTCTTTAAGACCGGTCAGTTTTTTAAAATTCAGTTACATAAAAATGTATATTAGTCTAAGGTAAATACAAAAAATAAAGCAGATTACTCTTGGCTAGCTGCTAGCTGGTCAGACTAGCTCTAAGTTAATGCACTGGCCCCTGATGATTGAAAGTGCAGACTGATTCTCTGCCAGCAGGGGGTGCTTTCAGAGCAGCAGAAATATAAGAGAACACACAGCAGCACAGCCCTGGACAGTGAAACCTGCTGCGCTCATGTTTATTCAATTCAATCCAGCCTTTTGATGTTCAAGCATCACATTCATTTCTCAATTCTGCTCTTTCTGTCCCCAAATTTAGGACCATAATTAAGATTTTCTTGAACAATTTAAGACTTTTTATGGCCTTAACTTTGAAACAACAATAAAAGACCTGTGGGAAGCCAGTATTAACACACTCAGAGTGGAAGTGAAGTAAGAACTAGGGATGAGCGTATTACATCAATACTGAGCTACTGAATCAATATTGAGGCTACTCAAATAAAAATATCAATAGCAAGGTGTGTTTTATTTACCGGTGATTTTGATTATTCAACAACAAAAAAATAATGTGTACAATCTTCGTTAAATTGGACAAAAACCACTGACTTCTGACGGTGCATTCATACAGAGCTGTGTTCCCAAGAGTTTGATGAGAAAGCACTGATGCTTTTAGGAACAGTAGCCCAGAACAATGCTCACGAGAGGACAGACAAGTTACTTAACTGAATTTGTACCCTTCATAATTTGTGCAATTATATAATATTTCAATTGAACATCTTAGTATCTTAATATAAATTATACACTGTCAGAATACAAAGGTTGTCTGTCACTGCTGTTCCTTATTAAAATAAACCATGGTTTTACTACAGTGACCATAGTTCAACTAGAGTATTTGTGGATTTCCAAGATTACCGTTACAGTAAACATATTTAACCATGTGTAAACCAAAATATCACCTAATAAGTTCCTATTAAGGTGCACTGAATGTTAAAATGCATTTCAAATAAAAACTTAAGTGGGTATTATTACCCATTTTACTCTTAGTGATTTAATAATTTAATAAATTTCATAACTGAAAAGTTTAGTATCATATCGATGCTGACGATATGAATTTCATTGTGCAGGTAATATGACAATAAACAATTTGAACAATCTGTCTGAAAAACCTGAAGTGAATGATATAACAGTCCATGATGAAGTGAAGCTCTGAGAAAGCACACATTATCAGCAGACACACCTCCGGTGTTGAGGAACGTGACCCGGCCCGAGCCCGTATCCCTGTGGTACTCCAGCTGCTCCACCTCTCCTCCACCACGGCTCGCTCTGGAGAAGGACAGCTCCAGACGGTCTCTCATTCGCTCCTCAGGTAAAGTGGGCGGGGCTTTACAGAACTTGATGCTCTTCTTTGACACCTGGATATGAACCTGAAGGAGTAGAAGCAAGCGTCAACAGAGAAGCACATCACTCTGGACACAGTAAAGAAGAAGAAAATCCTTCCACCTCAAACTTGACGGAGGGATCCAGGGATAAAGCGTACGGCTTCACGTCCATCTTGGCTTTATCACAGGTCACCGAGCACTTGGCCAGTCGAAGGATCTGCTCTGCCACTGAAAGAACATTACGAGAAACATCCAGCAGATCAGAGCCATTAAAGCTGACAAAAACAGACATCCTCCTAAACCATAACCCTTACCCTTCTCCTCCTCGAAGGTGATGAGCGCCTGGCCTCCCTTCATCAGAAACGAGGGTCTCTGAGTGACGGTGAACACAGACTTCACCTGATCATCTTCATCATAATCCTCACGCTCCTCTCTCTCCAGAGGATGTGCAAACTTCACCGTCTTCACCGGGATTCTGGCTTCTATCTGTGTTTCAGAGCACATGAGGGGTTAATAATCACATACAGACATGTATTCACAGAAATCAGGAAAGCGTCTCAGAGTCCAGCACACATATAGCTTTTAAAGACATTTTTCTGCTCATCAAGGCTGCATTTATTTAAAAATTAAAGAAAAAAACAGTATTATTGTGAAAAATTATTGTAATGTTAATCAGCTGTTTTCTGTGTGAATCTGTGTTAAAGTGTAATGTATTTCTGTGATGTTCGGCTGTATTTTCAGCATCATTACTCCAGTCTTCAGTGTCTTTATTCTAATAATGCTGATTTATTTTCAATGTTGGAAACATTTTTAGCTGCTTAATATTGTTTTGGAGGCCGTGATACGATTATGATTTTATGAACCTAAATGAATGAAAAGTTAAAAAGACGTATAAATGTAATACTTCCTTGTTTAAAAAATATTAATATTGCAATATATTTAATATATTAATATAAATAATAATAATAAAAAAAAGACTTACACACACCAAGCTCTTGTATATTGTTACAAAAGATTTCTATTTTATATAAATGCTTATATAAATTATTTTTAATGTATTTTTTATGCTCTTACTTTTTATGCATCAAAGAATCCTGGAAAAAAGTATCACAGGTTCCAAAAATATTAAGCAGCAAAAACTGTTTCCAAGATTGCTAATAAATCAGTATATTATTATGATTTCTGAAGATCATGTGACACTGAAGACTGGAGTAATGATGCTGAAAATACAGCTGAACATCACAGAAATACATTACACTTTAACACATATTCACACAGAAAACAGCTGTTAAAGAGTAGTTAAAGAGAGTTTTTTCTGTTTTTTGAATAAATAAATGCACCCTTAATGAGCAGAAGAAACTTATGTGACACGAGGAGCACAAACACTACTGTGATCTCTATCTCTGCACTTCATCACTTTGAGATGTTCTTTCATCGTGATTCATCATCAGGTGCCTCATCGTTCACATGCAGATCTCGTCTTGTGTGTTCATATGATTATGCTTTTAAATGTTAATGAGCAAAGTTCACATGGTTGCAGAGAAAATAAAACACAGCAGTCTCTCTGCTGCTTGACAATCATTCTCTCATAACCTCCATGTTTGAAGTTTTTTTTTTTTTACATTTTCTATTTGTGTGTATTTCTAAATTTTTAAATGTTTTGTTTGCATCATTGATTAATAATTTCCTTTGTATCACAGAAAGGCTGCTTGTAAACAATCTCTAGTGCATAAAACATTGCATACATAACCCTGCTCTACTAACTTCCGCTGGCCCCTTGTGCTTTCTATGATCAGGAAACACGGACTGAACCACTCTGAACAATACTAGCAGCCTAACTTTAGACTATAATCAGTAGTAATCGACCTTGAATTTGCGCTGCAGAGAATCACTTTCATCTCTCTTGAGCTGGAGCTTCTTCTGAAGATCATGAAGTTCTCTCTTCAGATCCTGGTTAACCTGATCCAGACTCTTCATCTCCTTCTGAAAACACAAACACAAACCTTCAGCATCTGCTTTCACTTTCAGTGCTGATCTGATCACACCTAGAAACTCACTTGCACTTCTAGAAGTTCTTCATTAAACTTGTCAAAAATCTTGTCTTCATCGTCCATGAAGCTCTGAAGCTCTGTCTCGGCTCTTCTCTTCTCAGTCTCTGATTCGGCCTTTTCCAAAAGCAGCCTGGATCTCTCATTGTCAGCAGACTCAATAAGATCCTGTGTGAACAGTATAAACACGTTTGAAGTATTAATTTGCTTTTTTAACATTATTAATCAGTAAATGATGGTTTCAGTGTTATTAACCTGGTATGTCTTGATGTTCTCCGCGGCGTCGCTCAGGTCTTCAGGAAGCTGTTTGATATAAACACACACGGTTTTAACAAAGCATTCTAACATATTAAACAGAATTCAGCTGGAGATCTCAGAGTGTGTGGATTTAATGTTGTAAACACATACCTCGCCGTTCGCTCGGTTTTCAGAAGTTAGAGACATTCTTCAGCCGAAATCGAAAGTATCTGAAGTAAAAATAAACTTCAGGTGAATCCCGGATCAAAACACTAACGACTAACCGATCGGATAGATGTGTTCACCTCTTATTATTTCCCTCCCAGCTTCCTGATTCCGGAGCAGATCTGGACCCTATTGATCAGAAGTCACATGAACACAAGTCGAGCTGAAGCGAAAGTGAAAGTTACCGGAGTCAGTTTCGGTAAACCCCGGTAACCGAGCAGCTGGCTCCCCCGAGCTCCTTCAGACGTGACCTGGATCATCTTCAGATGTGAAAACATGTGTCTTGGAGGCGTTATAAGGTTTTTATAAGATGAGTTTTGTGACAGAAAGTGTCGGATCTGGAGCTCAACGATGGAAGAGAAGAGTCTGATTGTCGAAGGTCTACCGGATGATTTCCACCGAATCAAAGCAAAGATCGAGCTTTACTTCAAAAACAAGAGAAGGTCTGGAGGAGAGATCGTGCAGATACGAGAACATCCCGAAGACAAACGAAAAGCGCTTCTGGTTTATATAAGAGACGAGGGTGAGCCATCTACATCCTGATATTACACCAAACCAAGGCTAAAACACTACAGTAATTAGGGTTTAGAACCATACTATACTGCAGTATATCATATTAACACTCGGTTAATGAACGCTACAGCTGATAAACTGTAATAAATACTATAGGCCTGCTTTTACTATGGTGTATTGTAGTATAATATACCCTACAGTTGTGTAGTATATACTATAAATTACTATAGTTTTTCATGTGAGGTTAAAAAGAGCTTTTGTAAGAGCTTAAGTCCCCTGTTTTCAGATCTGGAGAAGGTGCTTGACAAAAGGATCCATAAAGTTGATATCAAACCTCACGGATCTGTTGAAGTGACAGTCAAACTCACAGAAGACACCAAAATCAAGATCAAACCACAAATACTGCCCAAACCCAAACCAGAGGCATGCCTTGCCCTCAAATCCCTGCCCGCTCCCGCCCGACAGGTCAGTCACTACTTTCATATTAAGTGTCTTGATGCTTGTTTCGTTTGAAAGACAAGGAAGCCAAGGGACATTTATTAGGTTGCATAAACAGACACCAGGACAGTGTCTTAAGAACTGGTTTGACCAACTAGCAGTTAACCAAGTGCTAATCAGAGAAAGAGATTACTTTTTAACTGCAAGGCTAACTTACTTAAAAAAGTTATGAGCAATCTTAAAGAAAATAATTAGATGACTACTATTAAGAGTAATCTACACCGTTTATGCAGCCAGCACTTGAAATGACAAAGCTTTTTTTTTTATTACAAAATGCAGTCAGATTATTGATTTACTCACACACTTCCTCCTCCTTATCATACAAAGGTCTCTCCCATCAGAAAGCCTGCAGCAGCAATTAAAGGTTGGGCTGTAATGCTTTTTTTATTTTCAGTGTTTTAAAAAAATCACATATTTCAGAACTTTTCAGACGCTCTTTGATCATGTGTATATATCTGTTCATAACACAGAAGATGAGGAAGATTCTGCAATACCAGATCTTCTCATTAGCACCTCTGATTCAGTCGAGAAGGAAACCCTTCAGATGTATTTTGAGCAGTTTACAGAGCAATTTGAGCTAGCAAAGCACGGAAGTAACAGCTGGATCCTGAAGCTCTGTATCCAGTCAGGTATGATTTATGAGAGTTTGTGTCTTAGTTACACAGAAAGCTCACAGTGTGAGTAATACACCAAATGATGAAGGACAAATCCTTAGATAACTCTCACTCAGCTCAGAGAAATAAAAGCAAACCCTATCAGAAAGATAATAATACTCACCCTTTTCTCAGATGTAGAGGAGATTCTGGGCCAGAAAGAGCATGGGTTTGGTATAACTGTAGAAGTGTATAAAGCAGGAGGTCTGGGAGAGCAGCTGGACCCACGGCGCTTCATCTTGACGGGCTTCGACGGAGACACAGACTGCAGGATGATCTCGCTCTTTATTGGCAGCTGTAGCAAGAAAACGGAGCACACTTGGGAGATGCTCGATGAGGACAGGATCATGGTCACCTTCAAACACGATATTGGTGGGTTTTGGAGGCTAGATCTTTCCTCTGGGTGTCTGTGTTCTCGACGCTCATGAGAACGACCTCCGTTTCTGAGACGCCTGCTTCCACGCTGCTTGTATTTGTTCTGCTGTTGAGTCTGCTATGTCTATGAATATTAACATTTAATTATCTCTATCCGTCTACATGGACTAATCTAATCCTGTATATCAAAATCTATCGATTGCTTCAAGAATCTGTTCAGCTGTGAACATTAACGACTGCTGTGGTCAACCTTAAGATTAAATGAATGAGGAAAATAAACACGCTCAATGCATTGACCATTTTCTTCCTGTTTTGTCAACAGATGTGACGCCATTTTTAAGGAAGTGCACCTCGAAGCAGCTGCAGGGTCGAGACATCGGAGTGACCCGAGTGGAGCGGACGGACTCGGTCCTGGTCCAGGGAGACTTGGAGAAGCTGACTGAAGATGTTCTCACGCTTTACTTCAGCAACAAGAAGAGGAGCGGCGGAGGAGAAATCCAGTCCTTCATATGGATTAACACGAGGAAGAGCGCGGCCATCACCTTCACAAACTGTGACAGTAGGTGTTCAGATTGTTTGCAAAGATGAAAAGTTGTTTAGATTTGGATTCTGCACAAACAGAAGAGGAGACCTAAGAAAATGTAATATTATAGAAAGGTTAGAGAGAGTTAATAACCCTTATATTGAGTTCCTGTCAGTTTGACCCAGGGAGGATTTTCTTTTTCCTGAAAATAATTATCTCATTAGGCTAAATTATTACCAAAACTTTGATTCAGTCTTTTACCAACTTGTTATCTTTCTATGAGCACAGGTTGTTTATTTCTTTTTGGAACCGACTGATCGTAGGCCTCATTGATTGGAGCACAATCATCCAGATCGGTTCAGTTTAAATAGTATCTGTGCAATCAAGTCAACAATATCACTGGAAATTAAGTGTTCCCAACTAAACTAACCAGAGAAACCCTAACTCCAACCAGACCAAACCAGCAGAACTCAGATCGATGAGACGAAACACAGAAGCTGTGATAACTAAAAGAAAACCAGCAGACAGAAAAATTAAAGGGGCATTTACACAGTAACCTGCGCATGAGTATGACGTGTTCAGTGTGTAAGTGTGTAAGACATCAGCTGCAGACCTGATGAATAACAGCATTTCTAGTTGTTTTTAACAATATTGTCAGCTGTACGCAAAAAACAAGAAACAAAAGGAAAAACGTATACATTTTTAGTACATTGATGTTATGTAAACATACCCTAAAATGAAGATTTGGTGATAATATAACATAATGAGAGATTTAGAAGCTTGTTATAAGGCCAGTAATTTCTGACTGGAAACAAATGAGGTGAAATTAGGGTTTTTAACACAGCACAAAGGCTAAAATATAAAGAACTAAATTTAATATAAAGAACTAAATTTTAAATGTAACGGTCCCTTCTGATGTAATAGATGCTGATGCGGTGGTGGAACAAACACACAATGTTTGCGGCACAGAAGTTCATACTTCACTGTTCTACTCCAGCTTACAAAAGGCTTTAACTGGAGACAAACCAACCCTAACTGATCAAATCTGCACAAAAGTGAACGTTCCCATCAAGAGAGAGCTGCTCCGCTTCTTTGAAACCAATGAGCAATGCAGAAAACAACTGGAGAGAGAGCTGCTTCATACCAAAGTGCTTCTCGACAGCTCTACTGAAGAAAGTGAACTGATGCTGGAGATGGACGTCAAGAAAGAGTCTCTGGCAGCGCTGCAGATCGCACCCAGCTGGGAGTCCAAGACTATGAGGGCAGTTCAGGACTTCCTGAGCAGATACGACACAGCAGAGCTGACGGCGGAGAGGGACGTCTGGACCAGAGTTGAGAAGGATTGTCTCGCCACCCTCGATACAGCGATCTCCTACAGGGAGCTCGACTCTACAGTTATAATAGTGGGAGTCAAAGAAGAGGTCAAGGTCCTGTCAGACAAGACCAGGACGCTCCTGAAGAACACTGCTGCTGAGGTGGAGGTGGAAAGAAACACCATCGAGGTGGACGTCCAGCTGGACTGCAGAGAGACGTTTGATCTCATTAAAGAGCGTGTTGAGTCCAGATTAGGACAGGTGAGTTTATCACATGATGAGAAGCAGCACATCATCTCTCTCAGAGGTCTGAAGGATCAAGTAGACTCAGTGGAGAGATTCATCAAGCAAGCGCTGAAGAACATCGTTACACACCAGCTGAAACTCTCTTCACATCTGATTCACTTTCTGAAGGCTCTGGATCTTGAAAAGTTTGAGCAAGACTATTTCCTTCCAAGCCAAATTCCGGCTCGACTTTTAAAGCGACAGGATTTTTTTGTAATCTTGGTCGAGAAAGAAAACCTACAGAGAGCTGAAGACAAAATCAGTGAGATTCTCAAAGAGCAGATCATACAGCTTTCTCCCAATCAAACCGTTGAGGCGTGGACACACTTTCTCAGGAATCTTCAAGACAAAATAGAATCATTCCAGAAAGCTCACGATGTCAGGATCTTGCAGTCAAATAATCAGGTTATCATATGTGGGTTTTCCAGTGCAGTTGCAGATGTTACCAGAAAAGTAAAGACATATCTGGACAACAAGGAATCAACGACTGAGACCGTCCCTCTGAAATCTGAGCGAGAGGCTGAATTCGTGGAGTCCTGTCTGAATCTGTCCGAGCTCCCTGAACTCAAGCGGCTCGGCGCAGCGGTACTCGTTTGCAGAGCATCAAACTCCCCCTGCTTAAAGATCTCAGCAGCTAAAGACAACGTCAAAGACGCTGTGCGTGTCGTACAGCAGCAGATCTCATCCATTGTTACGGAGAGCCATAAATACTGCAAAGCGGGAGAAGCAAAAGTTCTGGAGAAACATGAAGCCAATGTGAAGACTAAAGCGAAGGAGATGCAGTGCAGTCTGTATTTATCACAAGAGCATGTGGTCAAATCCAGCCCTCCAAAGAGCTTCACACACCAGATAGGAAATTTCATGACTCTGAGCATCGCAGAAGGAGACCTGCACCATTTCACAGCCGATGCTTTGACCTGTCCAGTGAATGCCAGTCTAGCTTTCAATAACCCAGTGGCTCAGCGCTTTCTCCAGTTCGGAGGAGATGAGATTACGGAGGTGTGTAAAACCCAGCAGAAGGAGCAGCAGAGTCTTCTTTCTGGAGACGTGGTGCTCAGTAATGCTGGGAAACTCAGCGCCGGGACACTCATCTATGCCGTGCTGCCTCAGAAAGGACAGACGCTGGACTCTCACTACCTTCAGATGGCCGTGTATAACAGCCTCCTGAAAGCTGAAGGAAAAGTATGCACCTCGATTGCGCTTCCAGCCATCGGCTGTGAAAGCTTCGGGTTCTCGGTCAAGGACAGTTGCATGGCGCTCCGAGCCGCTTTACTGCAGTTCTCTAGCGACCATCAGAATGCTCCTAAAAACATGAGAAACATCAGTATAGTGGATCCAGAGGAGAAGACTGTTGAGGAGTACAACGCTCTGATCCAGGAACTGGTACGATCCCTTTTATATACAAACTGAAGATGTTTATTAACAATGTTTAGCATGTTTTATTAATCATTAACGGTTTAATTTATTAACAGGGATTTCCTGACACATCTACAACGGTTCCCTTACAATCCTTGAAGCTTAAACACAGATTAGACACGAGAGGTACTGTATACACCTGCTTTTGTAATTTCACTACTGTGCTCACCAGGTTTTCAAGACTTCATCTGAAGACGCTTATGTACTTTTGTTTTCACATGACTGGAAATTCAATCAGTGCTGATCAACGGTGTGCCAATATGCCTGAAAAAGGGTGACATCACCAAAGAGAGGGTGGATGTTATAGTGAACTCCACCAACAAAAGTTTAGATCTTAACAGTGGTAAGTGCTAAACCGACTCACATCATTATAGTTTTATCTTTCATTCTAAAGCATGTTGAATACTTTAAAGTTTTCCTAATACAGAGACGTTTAAACCAGGTCAGAGCAAACGTTTATAGTGTCTCCCAGTTTGTTTTCAATGTAGTTGTTAAATATTACAGGTGTTTCTGGTGCCATCCTAAAAGCTGCTGGACAATCAGTTGTGGATGAATGCAAAAAGCAAGGTATCATTGACTCTTTCTGTCAATGCCTGTATTGTAATGGGAGTGCTGAGTGATTTGGTTCACATCTGCCTGTGTAGCTCCTCTGAAAGCAGCAGCAGCAGTGCTGACGGGAGCTGGAGCACTTCAGTGTAAGTTCATCGCACAGATGGTTGGGCCGGACAGCACCACCGACATCACCTCGTCTCTGGAACTGGTTCTGAACCTCTGCGAGGCCAAAACGGCCACAACTCTGGCCATCCCTGGGATTGGAACAGGCATGACAGCAAGAAGTTTCTGTTATATAAAATATTCCACTGTTAGGAAAAAAAAATCAAGCCCTGAGTGATAATCTTGTTCTCTGCAGGGCGAGGTGGCTTTGCCCCGAAAGAATCGATCAAAGCCATCTTCACAGCAATCGAGAAACATCTGAAGGAGCCGAACTCATCCTGCCTCCGGAGCATCACTATAGTGGCATTTGAACAGAAGACCTTTGATGACTTCCGTGTCTATTTCAAAGCGTGGAATAAGGTTAATACTGATGAGATAACATCCTAATGTCCAGATTTATTATTTTTTAAAAGTTTTAATTATGTTACATTTGTTTTTCCTTAGCCTGCATCCGGCAAGATGCCTGAAAATCAAGGTTCTGACAACACTACATTTCCAAGCTGATTCACTCTACTTTTTCAAATACACCATAAACTCTTTTTCATGTCTTAGTTCTGATATTTACAGGCATGAATATCATTTACATTTGAGATCTATCTCATCTTCCATAGTGAAAATTGGGAGCGTCAGAATCGAGGTAAAGAAAGGTGACATCACTAATGAAACGGTGCGAGGGATCGTAAACACCACCAACAGAGACATGAGCCTGAGAAGAGGTCTGTAAGACTTAATATAACTCAAAACACTCAAGCTGGACACTTTTATATCAACACATCCATTACTCTAAAACAGTTGTTGCCAAACATGTTCCTCGAGCCCTGAAACTGCACATTTAGCATGTCTTCTCAGTGAAAATACAACTCATGAAAGGTCATTAGTTCATTAGTAGAGACTCCAAAACACACAAGTGCTGGGAGCTCCTGGAACAGGGTTGGGGACCACTGCTGTGAAATGAGCCATGGATCTACACAACAGTAGCTGCGTTTCAAATTGCGCAAATCAAAGTTGCGAATAAATATATCCAAAATCTGTCAAATCTTGCCAAAATCCATTGCCATGACTCATCACAAGAGGCAAAGGTTACGTTATATTCACATAACATTGGTTACTAGAAATGCCGTCATTTGTATTGACGTTTATCAAATATCGCCAAAGTTTTACGCAAGTCTGTAATGGAAACGTGGCTAATGTGTGTTTGAGACGATTTTAAAGTACGATCAGTTCACTGTGTCCCATCTTGACAATCTCTTAAGTGTCCTTGTCCTCGTCAGGTGTGTCGGGAGCCATATTTAAAACAGCTGGAGCATCTGTGGAGCAGGAATGCCAAAAGCATGGTGAGAAGGTTACACCAGATACCCTGTTAACTATCAATTACATGAACAGGAGATGTTCTGAACATCAGCATGACTATGATTGAGCTGTAGACAACACTGCACTGAATGCCAAGGACTGGTAAACAAATATCTTTCTTTAAACAAACTCCGTCCTGAAGGTCCGTTGCAGAATGACATCGCAGCCGTGACCAGCGGTGGAAACCTGCAATGTGACTTCATTATTCACATGGTCGGGCCGCACTCAGCGGCAGAGGTGAGATCCCGCGTGGAGAAGGTTCTGGAGCGCTGCGAGGAGAAGCAGATCACCACGGTCTCCTTCCCTGCCGTGGGCACCGGTACGGGTTATGATGGTCTTGAAGGCATGTGTTGGTCATCACGTGTGGTTGTGTCTCACTCCGTCTGATGACTCTTGTTAAAGGAGGTGGAGGCGTTAAGGGTGAGGACGCTATCGATGCGATGCTGCAGGGATTTAAAGATCACCTGACTCAAAACATCTCGACTGTGATCAAGCTCATCTACATTGTGATTGACCAGGACACTGTCCTGCAAGAGTTTCAGACAGGTCTTAAAACATGGATTGCGAATACACAGGTAGAGAACCTTAACCCAGGTCATGGACACTTGAAAAGATTTCTGACATATTAAATGTAAATTCTTTTGCACCTTAACATTGAATTCACATCGATGCACAACTAGGACAGTGAAGATGATGATGAGGGAGAGGATTACAGCTCCACCGAAGAAAGCTCCTCTTCTGACCAAGGAGCCAATGGTAATACAGTATTTAATGACCTTTTTTTAAAATATACTGTTGTAGGTGTTCAAAATGTGCTTAAATATTTACATTTCACCAGCAAACCCAGTGGAGGTGATGATGGGCCCGATTAAAGTCAAGGTGTTCAGCGGAGACATCACCAAAGAGACTGTCGAGGCTATAGTAAACAGCACGACTACAAGCCTTGATTTGAACACAGGTGAGTTTGATTTTAATATCTCTCTGAGTCTGATGAAAAGTTATTTTCCAGACATTTTCCTAACCCTAGCCTGACACAGGAAGAATAGTGGCTAAATAACTAACTCAATATGGTGCTCAGATCTAGTGTATGTTTTTATGTGCAGGTGTATCCGGAGCCATTCTCAAAGCATCAGGACAAACGGTGGTGAACGAATGCAAGTCAAAAGGTACAACTTTCAGGTTCAGTCAATCGTCAAAAATATAGACATTTCTGATTAACTTCTAAAACGGGGTACAATCCTGGTCCTGGAGGGCCAATGTCCTGCAGAGTTTAGCTCCAACTAAATAGTTCCAATCCCAAAATAGCTGTCTGGAATATTCTAGTTGTTCTTTCAGGAGTATTTAGTTGGCGCTGGAGATAAATTCTGCTGGACAGTGAGCCTCCAGGAGCAGAACTGGACTCTCCTGCTTTACCAGAATAATTGCTTATTCATTCTCTCCTGATTAAAGCACCTCAACCCTCCGACGGCATGATCCTGACCAGTGCTGGAAATCTTTCAAATATCAAACACATCATTCATATGGTTGGGCAGACCAGTGAGAAAGGCATCAGCAGCTCCATGTACAAAGCTCTGAGGATGTGCGAAGACAGTAAGATTCAGTCGGTTTCATTCCCAGCTCTTGGAACAGGTAAGTTAGTCCATTCAGAAATACAGATAAACAAAGCCAAGCAAAGGTACTTGGATGATCCTAAAATGCTTCATGTTCTTCAGGAGCAGGTAACTTGGCTGCATCAGGAGTTGCCAACGCAATGACAGAAGCTCTGACAAACTTTATAAAGGACTCACCAAAACATCTGAAGCGTGTCCACATCGTCATCTTCCAAGCGAAACTACTGCCGGACTTTCAGGAAGCGGTCAAGAAGTGCAAGAAGATTTCTCGAAATGCTTCCGGTATGTTTCAGTGCATGAACATACAGTGTGAAGAATGAGTTGGAACTAACCTGGTTATTTTAACTTGTGTTTCCTGAACAGCGCACCAGGTCAAACCCCTCCAGCAACCGGTCATACCTGTGCAGGCGCAGCGACCGGCTGTTTGTCTAGCCAAAGAAACGGCGGCTGTTTCGTTCCCAGTCATGGCCGTCGATGTTTACGGGACGTCCTCTACAAACCTGGCCAAGGTCAAGAAGCTTCTGGACGAGCTGGTCGAGGAGGAGTGCATCAGTAAAGAGGTCCAGTCGAGCCACATCATGGACCTTCCTGAAACGGACAAGAAGGCTATCGTGACCCTCAGCCGAGCCAATCAAATCAGTGTTCTAGTGACCAGCTCGGATAAGTTAACGTTATCAGGGAAAAGAGACGACGTCTTGGATGCCGTGCTGAAGATAAATGGCTTCATCCAAGAAGCGCGAGAGCGAGAGATGCGGGAAGGTGAGGTGAAGCGTCTGAGAGAGACGTTGTGCTGGGAGGTGGCCAGAGGAGACAGCTGGGAGTCGCTGGAGCCCAGCATCAGCTATGACATCGAGCTGGCCTTCCACCGCAAGCAGAAGAGCTTCCAGTACCAGGAGAACGGCCAGACCTTCACCGTGGACTTCAACCTGTTGGAGGTCGCAGACAGCAAGCGGAAGTCCTGCAGGATCAAGAGGACTCTGTTGGGAGATTCTGACACGGGTATGAGTCGTCACTTACCACAGTCTGAGGTGTCATCTGATGTACATGTGCTTTCTAGCTGTGTGTTATAAAGCAAGCCAGGTTTATTTATATAGCACATTTCATACACAATCGTAATGCCAAGTGCTTTACATAAAAGGAAATAAAATAACTATAAAAATAATCACAATAAAATTAAAGACTTCAAATTGAAAATGAATTAAAACAGTTAGGAACAGAAAATAATACATGGAACACAGTTGGGATGCAGCTAATTCAGTAAATGTGCAGCTAAAGAGATGAGTTTTGAGTCAGCAGATACCAGATGAAGTGAGTCGTACTGTTTTTATTCACTTTTAACTTTTTTGTGGTGTCCACAAAAGCTGTTGTAGTCTCACAGTCTGTGATGAGCTCTGTGGGATAGTTTGCATGAGCAGAGCTTGTTTGGGCTGCGTGCTGTTATCAGTGTCCTTGAGGGATTCTTCAACCACAGGTTTTTTTAAGTTTTAAGGAGTTCTGACTGCTCTTTCTGAAAATATCATTCTTCCCCACATGGATGATTCAATTTGCTGTCTTGTGCTTGACCGCGAGCAGTGATGTTAGCTGCTGGCTGATATGATCCACTCAGAGATTCCTCACTCACGTTCATGAATGCTTCAGATCTGATCTCGAGGTGTATGGGGGGTAGAATACACCTCACTGACCGTCTGATGTCGTAAGTGTTAGATGGTCAGTGAGGTGTCTGTAGGTGTCGTCTGGAGATATATGATGACATATGATTCTTTCTGTAACTTTGCTTGTTTGTTTCTCAGCAATCATTCATCCCCCTCCAACATGGACCAAAATGGATGGACGGGATTTAGAAATAATCACATTACAATCAGATTCGGTGGAATACAAGAACATAGAAAAGGCCTTTCTGAAATCCAGCGTACACCATGATGTGAAGCCCGTCCAGGTTCAGCAGGTAAAATAACTTAGACATGGCCAGATATTAGACATCAGAACACTAGCGTCAGTACTTGAAGTCAAGGGCACTCACAACTCATTCTACATTACTAATGTGACTTGTTTCAGAATATGGAAATGAATCATTCTTGTAGCTCAAACAGTAAACTATAGCAAAAACATGAGTTCATTTATCAGGGAATGTAGAAATTGATTAAAAACAATGTATAGCTTCAATGCAGTGTTTGGATAAAAGCATCTGCCAAATGCTTAATAAGCATAATATTCAATGAGAACAACAGGAACTTTCTCCATGATGCATTCATTGAATGGCTTTAAATAAGAGGGACTAATGATGTCTGAAGAAGGTCAAGCAAGAGTTTTAAAAAGTGAACTAACATGAACTGATGAAAATTATGAGATGACACTGATTTCATGTCGACTTTGCATTATTCTGTGTTGACTTCAGACTTGTGTTTAACACCTGAAATGATTCCAGATCGACAGGATTCAGAGTCAGTCGCAGTGGCAGAGATACTCTGTGCAGAAACAGGCCGTGGATAAGAGATACCCCAAAAAGAGAAACGAGCGCCTGCTTTATCACGGCACCACCAAAGAGATATGCCAGAAAATCAACAAGAATGGCTTCAACCGCAGCTTCTGTGGCAGAAACGGTAGGCCTCAGCTCTTCATATGCACATGATCTGACCCGTAACCGCCCGTTTCTCACAGCTTCACGATACTGACCCGTCACATGCTCTGTTTTGAAGCGGTCTATCACGGAGAAGGCACCTACTTCGCTAGAGAGGCCTGGTACTCCTGCCAGGACAAGTATTCTAACCCAGACGACAAAGATCTGAAGTACATCTACCGAGCGCGAGTGGTGACGGGCTCGCTGTGTAAGAGCAGAGAAGGAATGAAGGAGCCGGATCCGATCAACCCTGCTGACCCGAGGGCCGGACTGCACGACTGCGCTGTGGATGACCCAAGCAAACCCTTCATCTTCGTAGTGTTCTGTGACGCAGGGGCCTATCCAGAATACCTCATCACCTTCAAATCCAAAGCCCTCCAGAACCCATAGTCCTCCAGCAAACTCTATAAACACACACCAGCCCTGAATGCTGCTGACAGAGTTATTACTGTGACAAATACATGAACCAATGTGTTCACACTTACAGCGGTGGACATGACTGGAAGACTAGTATTTCCAGCAGCTAAAAATGGTTTTAAAAAGTTGGTTATTTCTATCTTGTGTCAGTATGAAATCTGGAGTGACATGAAGAAACAGAACAAACTCAGACAGGCTCAATCCAGAAGAACTGTCTCCGAGATGCTTCAAGAAAGCTCCTGAGAAACTGAGGACAAAAGCTGCTTAAAACACAAAGATACTCACAACTAATGTAGATTTAATTTAGTTCATAGAAGTTAATTTATAAAGAAAATCTATTTATGGCATTATTTTCGCAGCATCCTCATTTTACAGCATTTTTACACAAGTGCCTAAAACTTTAACAGTTCTGGAGCTTTGCAGGAATCTTTCTTGAAGCGTCTTGGAGACGGTTCTTCTGGATTGAGTCTGTCTCAATTTGTTCTGCTGCAAATACTAGTTTATAATCATTCTAATAAAATCACTGCTATAACATTCTCCAGTACGGCTGTCAGCTGCCAAAAATCACTTTGTTAATACATGATAATATATTTGCTTCCAAGTAAGGAAAATTCAAAGACATTTAAAGGGACAGCTCACCCAAAAATGAAAATGGTCATCATTTACTCACCCTCATGTTTTTTCTTTCTGTACTACAGAAGTGGGGACCTTCAACTGTTTAGTCACCAGCATTCTTCAAAATATCGTATTATGAAGAAACTCAGGTTTGGAACAACTTGAGTTGAGTAAATGACATTCGTGTGAACTGTCTCTTTAATGTGACAAAGATAAATCACTGAAAAGTTGTTTTTAGAAGTGGATATAGTCTAATAATCGACCACCTTCCATCTTTTCATCATCTGCTGGAGGCTACATGCGCTCATGCTTCATTTTTAAAATGTGTTTAGAGAGGAGCATTACAGTGATCACTTTTTACTGCATCGTTTTGGTTCATTCATCAGTTGACAGCCCTACATCTGCACTAATGCAGTGTTTTAATCATTCTGAGTGTATGAAACTTTGATACACAAATGTTTGCTTCTATCTGAATCTTTACAATGCTAATAAACATTTGGAATCTGCCTCGTCTGATCTCTGTGAAGCAGAACTCATAACACTTAAAGAACTGGACAAATCATACAGTAAAAGAATTAGAACCCAAAATATGTTTACCTTTAATATGAATTACAAAACATGATCACACTGAGTACAACAGATAATAGTAACCGGATGAATTTCTGCAAACGATTGTCACATGATTCATAAATTTGTACACATAAATGAAACACACAGACAGTTCCAGAAAGATTAAACACAAGCATAAAATCAAAAGAGAAGAATGACTGCAGTCAAAGCGTTTCATTGAAAAACATCTTTTATTCTATCGTTAAAGGATCAAGTAGCATCTGTGCTCAAACTAGTAGAAAGACATTCTATTGCCGAGGAGGTTTATGACGCAGAGGGGTTAAAACCACCCTAACGCCACAAACCGTCAGATATATTCACAACAGACCGCTATCTCAGCGCCGGTTACTGTATTAATCAATCCTGCCGATGTTTCTGGAGCCCGGAGTCGTCCTGGTTAAAGCAGTTAGATTGACCCATGCGGGGTGGAGCCGGAGGAAGGGGAACGAGATCACAGCCTAAATCATAACCCACCGCTTAGACTCGACGCCAACAGGCTACATCTGCTGCGTGGAGTTGCCGTTCCAGGTGTTGTTGTCGTCCTCGTTGTCTTCTTGAGTCCGTAGCCGGTATATTTTACCATCTTTCTTGAAGTCCTCGGGCCTCTTCTCAAGAACCCTCTTACGAACCGCATCTCTGGAGCAGAAAACAGCAAAACAAGCAGAAATTCATCTGTATCTCGCATCTGTGAATATTGAGTATGTGAGTTCACAGCGAGTCAGAATGTGTTTACAGAAGGTTAAAGTTCCCTGGATCTTCTGACGTTTACAGCTAGGTCCGTATACATGGGAAGTTGACATATCAATGTGACCTATGGTGTGACAGCACAGATGTAAAAAAACAAAAAAAAAACTTTAATATTAAAGATAAACCTCTCTCATGCTCTTTGTAACTCTACGAATGAACATAACATACAAATAACATGAGAAAACACACTTTTTTTCCCCCTACTTCACACCAAAGCACACAGTCCAATTTTTATTTTTGACAACTACCCATATTTGGACACTTATTTATTATAGCCCCACCCCCGATTCGTCATCGCTGCCCGTTTAGCCCCGCCCACCGATTCTACATCGCTGCCCGTTTAGCCCCACCCCCGATTCTTCATCGCTGCCCGTTTAGCCCCACCCACCGATTCTACGTCACTACCCGTTTAGCCCCGCCCACCGATTCTACATAGCTGCCCGTTAAGCCCCACCCACCGATTCTACGTCACTGCCCGTTTAACCCCGCCCACTGATTCTACATCGCCTTCCTTCTGATCCCAGTGTTAGGAAAGAGTGGGTGAACTTTATATTTAACTATGGTCCAGACTGCATCATGAAGAACTCTGTAGACTCTGCATTCGTTTACAAACAAGGCACAATTCAAGGTGGGATTTAAAATTAAAAGATGAACTCTTAGCCAATCACAGCAGTGGAAGTCTATCCTGAGTCTATTCTGATGAAGGGTTAAAACAGGACAGAAACAGCACACTACTTCTAAATAGTTTTCTGAGGTATAAATCTTGATAACATTGTAAGCGGAGCTCAGAGAATGAGGTTTTAATGAGGTCAGAGCGGTCAGACACACACCTCTTTGGCTCTGCGGCGGCCCCGGGGCCGTGTGTGTTCTGGGGGGCCGGTGGAGGAGCAGCAGGAGCGCTGCCGAACAGGAAGCCGCTGATGAACCTCCAGACGGACAGCAGTGGGTAAAGCAGTGACCCCAGCACTGCCCAGACGCTTCCGGGCGCTGACGAGCGCACCACAGTACTGCTGGACTGCTGCAGGGCCAATCACAGCACAGCATTCACATCACATGACCACATCACCAGCTCAGAGACAAGCTTCTCAAACGTTATGCTTCAACATGCAAATGAGGCATTGTCTAATTGAATATTCATTCATTTGCATGCATTGAGAACACAAACCTGAACTTTGAATGAAGCCAGGATCAAATGACGACAAAATCATGCAAGAATTATCAGAGATAAAGATTTTTACAGGAGATTTTGTGTTTGTTTTGGGCACAGTTCTGTGATCAGGAATAAATCTCCATCCGAAGGCCAGAGAAACTCCAGATACACAGCAGAAGAAAGATAATGCACGTCGTTCCAGGGTTTGTGGCTAGAGGAGTTCACTGACGTTAAACCACGTTCATAATCGTGTGGTTTAAATCGGTCTGCGATCATGAACGTGGGTTTGTGTCGCTCGTCAGTGAACTACGGCTCTGTGTAGTGAATGCTGCTTAATCTGGAGCTGCTTCTGTGTACCGTCGAGTCTTTACTCGTGAGCTTGAGTCGCTAGCCTGGATTTCTTCTGCGGGGTGTATTAGGAGCTTCTCTGAGATTCACTGCTGATCACAGAACCGTGCTTCACTCACGAGAAACAGACTAACACAGCTTCTGTTCAGCAGTGATCGGGATTTCATCTGTTTATCACTGCATACATCAGTGGTGTCAAAACAAAATCCAAATTTTAGAGAAAACATAACTGATTATTGTTTACACTGACCGTGTGAATCAGTGTGTGTGTGTGTGTGTGTGTGTGAGTATATCTATGCGCGTGGGTGCGTGTGTGTGTCTCACGGGGAGCAGCACGATGGAGGCGCTGGGGGTCAGCTCCAGCTCCAGCAGTGATCTCTGTAGGTCTTCGGCGGTGAACTCTCTCCGGGGGAACATGGTGGCCAGAGAGAACTGACCGTATCTGCTGCCCACCTCCTGAAGGAGCACACGCGTCACTTCTGACACCACCATCATAAAGTCATTAAAGAGTGGTATGACAGGCTCTGACCTGAGCAGCGAAGCGCCGGGCCTCCAGCAGACGTGTCTCTGAAGGGAACTGGTTAGTGAAGGACGAGCCGTCCGGCAGACGGAACTGAATCCTGGCAAACGCACTGAGACCAGCAGAAGAAAACATCGTCAGGACTAACGATCACCAGAAACCTGCTCATCAGCACTCATCAAACGCTTAAGAACATAACGAGGCTCAGACCCACAAAACCACTCAGCTCTGTTCTGTTCTGTCTAAAGAAAATCAAGCCTGTGGAGTGTATAAAGCTAGCGTGTGCTGTGCTGAATTTAATTGATTTTTTTTTAACTATAGAGTCCAGGACACCTATCCGGGAAGTTATAATTGCACAGCACTGATCATATGAGAGATACATGCTTCCCAAGATAAAAACAAACACTAGCAATATGATTCCACAAAATAACTTTATAAATCATACTCAAAAGCAATTTTCTTAACTGAGCTTTTACAAAATGAAGGTTTGAAGCCTCTTTGACTTGCTCAGTGTATCAGAGAGCAGCAGAGGAGTGTGTTAAGGTCAGTGTGCTGTGCTCTGACCTCTTCTCTCTCTGAGCGGCATCTCTCCGGGACTCTTGTTCTGCAGCTCTGGCCTGGATGGCAGCGACCCGAGCCGCCTCGGCCTCCGCCTGGCTCTGAGCGTATCGAGCCGCTCGGTCTGCACGGTCCTGCACAAACCACAGCATTACAGACCTGACCCTATCAGCAATATCACCATATTATCGTGGTCACATGGCGATATGAAACATCAGGTCTTTCAGGCTGTAGTTTTTAAAATATATTTGCTTTGGCACAGTATCTGTGAAGCGAACTCAAACCGAAAGCTCAACACGGCTCAATCTCTTCATCAAGTCTGTTTTCTCTCCGTGGTTCAGACGGTCAGCTCGTGATCCAGTGTTTCCTGCGTCTCAGAACGGCTCTGTTGAATCTATGAATGAATCCAGTCAACTGTGTGTGTTTGGGAACGCAACGGCCATCAGTTCTGCTTTATTTTCACAGCAGATGATGAGTTTTTCACTAGATTACTAGCAAGATGTGTTTTTAACATGTTAGGCTTAGAGTCATCAGAATTAAAGATTAAAAGTGCAGTATGAGTCTTTTTAACATTATTAAATGTAATACTGAGTGACTGATACCATCTTTGTCATGAAAAACCCTGGTTTCGCATTGTGCTTGAAGTTTTAACATATCTCTGCTTTGATTTATTTTCAGGATGTGAGGTAAACTATCTGTTGCTGTTTTCAGTACAGCTAGAAGCTCACACTAAACACTATGTTTAACTTTGAATAAAGCACATAATCACCTGAGATCATCTACTGTCATATAGATAATACGTCACAGAGATAGAAACCATTTCTAAAATAGATGTTTGCGTGTTGCCGCTGCAGCTAGTTAGGACAAAAACCATTAAAAGATGGCTTTTTTTGCGCGTCTGGTGTAGTTAGGACACGTTAAGTTAAATAATGCAGGAAATGGCAGTATTCTGACGAGCACAAACACTAGTAAATCTCTCTGTGTGATTCATTTTAATACTCTCCTCTCCTCCCATAAATTTTGCGTATGCATATTCAATAAGGTCAGGCACAAAAATAACTCTGGCCCTAGACCTTCTGCTGTAATCATGAAGACTGAATTATAGGGCTGCTGAAATGGCTGAAAAACTAAAAACAATTTCTTTAGAGGGAGAAAAAAGCTTTTGTCTTCTATCCTGAGGCCACAAGAGGGCGCTTCCAGCAAAGTATTACTAATGAAGGGTTATTCAAAAGAAATAGAATTCTACGCAGCAGCGCTGAATCTAGAGCGTTCAAGCATTAAACGCAGAGCCACTATGATCGTCATCATGTTGTGCTCGGCTGACGCTCACCTGAAGGCTAGGTTTGAAGGTGTATTTATGTGTGTGACTGTGGTACCAGAGCGATCTGCTGCTTGACCCGTTCTCTGGCCGCTCGCTCCTCAGCCTTCTCTCGGTTCCTCTCCTCCAGCAGACGCTTGGTTTTGTCCTCCTCCTGCTTCTTCTTGAAGTCCAGCATCTCCTTGCCCATCTTACGCCTCTCCACCTCCTTCCTGAGCTCGTTCTGTTCAGGTCAGAGAACCATCACGTCACACAGGCTTAGCTTTCATGCTTTAATTCTGAGCGTTACGACATTACCTCTTCTTCTGCTTTCTTCTTCTGCTCACGTCTTTCCTCCAGCTTCTTTGTTATCCTACAAAGAAAAATGAGTACATGAAAAATTCAAACCTTGTTTTGATGCACGTTACACAGAAACACTAAAGAAGATGCTGGAGTTACCAGGAAACACGTAGTTTTCTCTTGTTTCTTTGCACAAATGTTTAAATATTCTTAAAACAAAATGACATGAAATATTAAGTATTTGTTTGTTTAAAATTAATTCGATTTTTCTGACCCCAATTAATTTGGGTACATTCATGGATTAGATTGTGTTTTGTGTGTAAACACCAGTAATGTGTAATAAATTCTGCAATGAAGTGATCCGGATGCGGATCAGCTCATATTTCTGCTCTGGTCAATCTGTTCTTTTAAATGTGGGATGTTTTATAATTTACACTATCAGTCAAGTGCAGATTATAAACCATGTATAATGTTTTTTAAAGAATTCTCTTCTGTTCACCAAGCCTGCATTTATCTGATCCAAAGTTTACTAATTAAAAGAGCTGCTTTCTATTTGAATATATAATAAAATCTAATGTATTTCTGTGATGTTCAGCTGTATTTTCAGCATCATTTCTCCAGTCTTCAGTGTCACATGATCTTCAGAAATCATTCTAATATACTGATTTACTGCTCAACACACATTTCTGATTATTATCAATATTTAAAACAGTTAATTAATAAATTGGCATCTATATGAAATAAAAAGCTTCTGTAACATCATGCACTATATCATTCACAAGCTTGAGTCAGAACATTTTTTTGGGGGAAAGAAATTATAGAAAATGAATCATTTTATTTAGAAAGGGATTGATCAAAAGGGATGATAAAGGCATTTATAATGTTACACAAGATTTCTATTTCAGATAAATGCTGTTCTTCTGAACGGTCTATTCATCAAAGAAACCTGAACAAATTCTACCCAGCTGTTTTCAACATAATATTAATATTTGTTTGTTTTTTTTGAGCAGCAAAATAGAATATAACATGATTTCTGAAGATCATGTGACACTGAAGACTGGAGTAATGATGCTGAAAGCTCAACTTTGAAATCACAGGAATAAAAGTTTAAAATATATTCAAATAGAAAACAGTTATTTTAAATAGTAAAAATATTTCACAATATTACTGCTTCTCCTGCACTTAAATGACTCGGTGAGCAGAAGAGAATTCTCTAAAAAACCAAACAATTCTCACGTTCAGCAGCTTTAGACTAGCGGTGTATTTCCAGTGTCCATCAGACCGTCTCTGCTGACCTCTCTACTTTAGTGTCCAGAGCCTCGTCTGGTGGAGTCGCGTCTTCTGCTGGAGTCATGTGACCTGACGCTCCGTCTTCCTCCATCGGCACAGACAGGGATTCTGGGAAGAGAGGAATCAGTCCAGCGCTCAAACTCAAACTCAAGCATGTAAATCTCTATGCTTTGCATGTTAACCTGCTAACGACTCCTGAAACTAAATCAGCTGAGCACATCGAGACTGAAACCTCACGCTTCAGTGTTCTCTGACAGCACAGATGTGAGCGTCCTGCAGCCAATCAGAGCTCACCTTTAGACGTGGCGTCCTCCGAGGAAGGCATCTGATTGGTTCTCTCGGCACTCATCTGCTGCGTGTGCATCTGGACACAAGAGTTCGTTAGTGTTATGTGTGTGTTGAGTGGTGTGTGTGTGTGTGTGTGTGTGTTGAGTGTTATGTGTGTGTGTGTGTGTGTGTTGAGTGTGATGTGTGTGTGATGTGTGTTGAGTGTTATGTGCGTGTGATGTGTGTTGAGTGTTATGTGCGTGTGTGTGTTGAGTGTTATGTGCGTGTGTGTGTGTTGAGTGTTATGTGCGTGTGTGTGTGTTGAGTGTTATGTGCGTGTGTGTGTGTTGAGTGTTATGTGCGTGTGTGTGTGTTGAGTGTTATGTGCGTGTGTGTGTGTTGAGTGTTATGTGCG
>JAUMHE010000214.1:102278-115360 GCA_032359235.1 Enteromius mattozi | reverse complement strand
TAGAAATCAGGTGCCCCCACCTTTTACTGTATTTTTGATTAAGTAAATGCAGCCTTGCTGAGAGACCATAAGAAAATGGAAACGGACTGTAATGTGTGTGTGGTGTGGTACTCACCCCGGTGGCTCTGCTGCTGGTGTTGATGGTGTTGTTGTTGTTGACGGTGTTGGTGGAGCACGTCTTGTCCCGCGTCAGATGAACCAGAGACAGAAGGCAAAGGTCAGCAGCTCCCTGTTTGTCCTGAGCTGCTTCTTCGTCACTGTCGATGCTACGACTCAAAAGCTGCTCGTTCTCTGAGGACGCGTCGTTCTCACTGCGACAGAGCAAACATTTAGTGTTTACAAAGAATACTAGTGATTCTGCCAGAAAACACAATCAGTGGTTCTCAAACATGACATGTCAAAATATAAATGAAATACAACTCCAACTCCTAAAAGCAAAGAGTCTCACAGAAATGGATGAATCCTGCATTTGAACACATTTCAGTCACGCAACGTTCACTTCACATTCTATTTTTTTTTCTCTTACTTGACAAAACATGCTTTTAAAACAACTAAAAAAAATCAACATTAGTTAACATAAATTAACAATGTTTTTTTAATGAACTAACAATAATTGCTAACAATACATTTCATTTTGTTAGTTCATATTAACTAATGCATTAACTAATCTTAACAAATGACACCTTATTGTAAAGTGTTACAAATGTTTCTTATTCTAATTAACTGAACGAGATTTAAGTTAAATATTGAAAAACATGACCTTATTGTAATGTTTTTGCCAGTCATAGTCACTGTGAGCTGCATTAAGATTCTTCAGGGTTTGAAACGACTTTATTCCTTGATGAAAGAGCCTGATTTAGACATTCGCTTTTCTGCCTATTGTGCTTTACAGTAATAATTATCATGTACTGACTAGCCTGTTGTTTTCAGCTTCCAGACGAGCGCCTGTTGACAAAGACGGCTCAGAGCCGTGCACAGAATGTCATTGTTTTCAGACACTCGATACCTGGTTCTGCATTAGCACATACTCTGGCATGAGTCAAATCTCCCACTTCACATGTCTACAACAATCACAAACAGATGCAGTCTATCTACATATTAGTTCATCTTGAATATATTTGACCAATTGCAATCAACTTTTGGACTACTTAAGGCTATTTCACTTTTCATTACATGTTGTTTCAGACTAGTGGGAAAAAATCCAAAATACACCTTCAAGTTTTTATTTTCTTGCACATGTCTATTTGCATCTGTAGATTTCAATCTATATTTTTAGAGATTTTTCTCCAGGAGCACTTACATACACAGACTTTACAGTTTGCTTCCTATCTATATTCTGAAGGTTTTTACTGAGGGGTTTGTTCATATATCAATTGCCTGTGTTTTTTTCACACTTTTCTACTTGCATCTGTACATTTCAGTTCCAAAACATATCTTTAAAAAGTTTTTTCTCCAATTCAGCAGCCCTTCCAAACACCAAATTTTACAGTTTTATTCCTACCTGTATTATCAAGATTTCTACTGAAGGGTTTGTTCATACATCATTCAACTGGCTTTATTTTTGCACTTTATCTTTTTGTTTCTGTAGATGTAATTTACAGTACATATCTTTAGTTTGCTTCTCCACGTCAGCAGCACTGACATACCAAACTATAGAGTTTTATTCTTCTCTATATTGTGAAGTTTTTTACTGAAGGGTTTGTTCATTTATTGTTTGCCTGGTATTATTATTGCACTTGATCTACTTGCATCTGTAAATGTAATTTGCAATACAATCTTTAAAGGTTGTTTTCTTGTAATGTGTTTTATCTCCACTTCAGCAATGGATACATAAACCAAATTTTACAGTTTCATTCATTTCTGTATTCTGAAGGCTTTTACTGAAGGGTTTGTTCATAAATCATTTCTTTTACATGTTATCTATTTGTGTCTATAGATTTAAGTTCCAATAAACATAAGGCCTATTTTTCCCTCACCTCAAAATGAGTTTGTTTCTCCACTTCAGCAGCACTTACAAACACCAAACTTAACGGTTTTATTACTATTTATATTCTAAGGGGTTTTACTGAAGGGATTGATCAGCGATGAACTTTTTATTCCTAAAACCAAGCTGAAATCCAGAGAAATCCAAAGTTTCCTACGGAAAATCCTTTAACTAACTAACCCTTTAACTTTAATGTGTCAACAAAATCAAGAACTTCGAACCTGGCTTTATCCAATAATTAGATTTACAGTATGTGCTGGGAATGTAGTGCATATTTAATTAGATAATTGCTTATTGAGCTTTTATGAAAACACATAATAAAAAAATGTTTGCAATTCTTAAAGTAATGAAACAACTGGAGAATATGATGATATCTATTAGTTGTTTTTACCATATTCACCTGCAGTGTCTTGCCTTAGAGAGAGAGAGTGTGTTATTCACAACAATCAGAACTAATGAGTGTAAAGCAGGGGATGTTCTCATCTAACTAGTGTGAGGAAAGCAGTTTTATTTCTTTATTCAAGCTTCTGCTGCTCCTTGGAAAAAAGAAAAAAAAAAGGTTCGAGGCGAAAAAGTGTCATCTTATGTTTGAAGCGGAGCTATTTTCACCTGGCGGTTTTGGCTGCGCCACTGCGTAATTATCACACGCTTGATTACGTTTGTCTGAAATGAACATCTCCTGTGGAAAGCGTAGCTGCAGGCTGGATCTGTGTTCGACTACCTCATCCTGTCTGTAAGCCACATTATGTTCCCAGTCAGAGGAGAAGAGAAGCGCTTCAGCTCCGTGCTGCTGCACAAACACGTCCTGCGGTGGCTGAATTACTGGCACCATCTCACATGGGACCAGGAAACATGTTTGACGCCTCCGTACGAGGCCTGCTTAAACCCTGTTTGTCTTGCAGTAGTTAAAGGTTTGTAAAGACTCACCTCTTTGCTGTTTTTGGAGATGAAGGCTTGAGCTTATCAAATTCATCCTTTTCTGCAAAGATCACCACGTTTTCTGGAAAGACAGCATGTGAAGATCAGTCATGAGATCATTCATCTCAGATAAGCTGTTGCTTTATTTAAACATGAGAGTTGATTAGTTTTCGGTGTAATTTTAGAAAATAGAAAATAAATATATTATTTGTTCACAAAAAACCTATATCAATTTGATTTCCAAATCTGATCTGGATGATTGACTGTTTAATGCACAAATTATGAATACGCATTATGCATTCTTCATCACTGTACATAATTTATTTGAACAGTTTATGCAATAATGCATTAAAGTATTGGTAACACTTTAATTTGATAGTCCACTTTAGACATTCAACTAACATTAAGTAACTTTGCAACTACATGTCAACTAGCAGTCATTAGAGTATTAGTAGACTGTCTGATTAATAACTTTATTTCATGGGTCCACAACATACAACAAACTATCAGAAACTTAGCAAGTATATGTCAACTTATTCTACCTAGACCTACGGTAACAGTCTACTCTGAGAGTTAGTAGACATGTAGTAGCAAATTACTGAGAATTAATCAAGTTACTTAAAGTTAGGAGAATAAAGTAGACTATAAAAATAAAGTGTGACCCAAGTTTCTGTTTTGATGGATTAGAATACAAACAAATGCATTTGGCAGATGCTTTTATCCAAATGCATTTCTATTATCGGTCCATGCATTCCCTGGCATTGGTGTTGAAAGCGCCGTGATTTACTGTTTGAACTACAGGAACTAGACAGACATGAGTCGGATATGTGTAATATGAAATAAACGGTCTGTTTTGTGTCTGTGTGAACACTCATCTGAGGTGCATGAGTGGCTCTTTCTCATGTATTCTGTTATTATAAGTGGCTTAGCAGAGAATATCCGGTGGGAAATGGGATAAACACAGATGTCTAGCGGTGCAGGTATTTGCTCATCCGCTCTGAAGCAGGATTAATGTTGTGACTTACAGTAACATGAATGCATCTGCTTTTCTTCTGCTTCAGTCTTTTACTTTTGGGACTGTTTCATGACAAATTTCAAGTCTATTTTTTAAATGCTCTGCAGTGAACTAAATGGATCTAAATCCATTCAAGATGAAATGTTTAATATACATAGAATTCATTAAATCATAAACACTGTAAATAAAACTGCACACAATATTTGTGTGTTATGTATTTCTACTCTTCTGACAGTGATTGACTGATGACTAAATGAGCTGCTGCGAGAGTGAGTGAAGGCTAATTTTGAGGGGTTTTCTCCAGATGGTATGAGATGGTTTTGCAGAGACGCGTTATGAACGTTCGGTGCTGTTAGTGAGAGCCGCAGGCTGAAGGAACATTCCAGATCCACCTCGTCCCGTCTGCCGTCTGTCACTTCATCTTAAACACTTTTAACACGTACAGATGTCAAACCAAGCGTTCGCTCACCTTGAACCTCCTTCTTCTCCTCCTGCTTGTTTGTTTGGGCTTCCACTGTTTTTATTATTTGTCCAGAGCAGCATGCTGGGAAAGAAAGAAAGAAAGAAAGAAAGAAAGCGTTGGGTTAGACTCACAGCACTGCTATTCATTTAACGTCTGGAGCAATAAGAAAGAGTTTGAAATATGGGAATGATCTCAAGTAAATGTAGAGCAGAAGGACTCGAACTGCGGTCAGAAGAGCTTCCCTGTGGACGAACACACACGTCAGTTATGAGGAACACACACACACACGCGGTCTCTTTCTCTCTCTCACTCACTCTCACACACACATATGCACTCTCTCACTCTCTAACAGACACACACACACTGTCTCTCTCTCTCACTCTCACACACACACGTGAGAACACTGCATTGACTTCCACTGATTTTCTATCAGGTTAATGATATGTTTTATCATCTAACCCAACTACTACCCCTACACTTTCTCATCACACAAACATCTGCAGAACACCAGATTTACATCAGAAACAGCTTCTCGTTGATTTTTAATATAGTGAGAGCAGATTTCTCACTATTGGGTTGTCAAAGTATTTCACAATATCAGTGAGGACATTTGGTCCAAAACAAGGATAGTTAAAACCAGTACACACTCAAACACTCACGCACACACAATAAGTGTGTAGTTCTAGTGATCTCACCTTGTCCACTCGGTTTGGTCTTTAGGATGTAGAACATGATAATCATCACTATAGCGATGGCCATGATGAAGATGGTTGACATGGCAATGATGAGGGCCGTTGCTAGGTGACCCTGTCCTGTTGGATCTGGAACACAGTAAAAGATTCTATGTTACGTGATGACCATAAAACGCTACAGCTGACTGATGAACTGACTTTTGTGTTGATGTTGTGATTATGTCACAGCGCTAGCTGGAGACAAAAGCTAAGAGAAAACTGGAGGTGACCAATTCAAACCAGCACAGAATCTATGTAATATATGCTCCAATCTGAAATGTTGTCACATCCCTGCTACCACTGGTCTGAGCAGAATCCTTGTGTTTGCAGCACACTTCTTATCAGAAAAGGGTTAATTACCATCTTTTGTTGTTATGGATTATGTCTTGCATCTCAAGACTACTTTGTGCATGAAATAATGTCTGTGTGCATGTGTGTGTAAAACAACAAACTGATGATTTCTAGGCTTAATCATCTGTGATTGTACATTGCTGTGATTGAGTGTGACTAGAATTTAAGAACTTTGTAAGAAATACAAAAATTATATTTCTAGAAAATATTCACATCTTACTTTAAATGTAGGTCTGCTGTAAAGTAATGTAAAGGTAATGTCACTGTAAACTTATATTATAAACTTACATGATTTACAAGCGGCAGCGTACTATAAATATATCCAAACTTCATTTTTGATTAGTAATATACATGGCTAAGGACTTCATTGATTTGATTTGATTCAAGAAGATTTTCTCAATATTTAGAGTTTTTTGCACCCTCAGATTCCAGATTTTCAAATATTGTCCGATCCTAACAAAGCAGAGATCAATGGAGAGATGATTTATTCAGCTCTTGCCTTTCTCAGCGTGTGGGAATATGGTGGTGCTGCTGGACGAGACGCTGGGAGCTCGGCCAGATGACGGCGGTGTCGACTGCATGCCTGCAAAAACATTCAGTAAAATCAGTCACACATCACTCGTACATCCGCTGAACACTTGTACATCTCTCAGTACTCTCACTTATCAACAGATCTGGCATTCAATCGTTTCATCCACTTGTTTTCTTTCAGGAAGCACAGGTTTTGTGTTTCTTTTTGGAACTTATTAGTGGTAGATCTCATTGATCTGAGCTCATGCACCTCAGTTTATGAGTGAAAAAAGCATTATTTATGCATAATTTTGGCTCCACTGCATGAGTTGAGATCAATCCTGTGATTAATCAGATCCAAAAAGAAACACAAAACTTGTGCTGACTGAAAGAAAACAAGTGGACAAAATCACTGAAGTCATTTATCATAGTTATTTTTAACCTGGCAACACAAGAAGTGGAAGAAAACACAAAAATGATTGTGTTTGGGGGTAAGCTGTTATACCCCAGGTTTTAGTCCAACAGGGTTATTAACTAAAACCATAAAAACCACAAAATAAACTTAAATAAAATATTTTTAAAAAGCTTTTAACTTATTTTATTTCAGTTAGTTGGTATTTCTTATTTTCATTTAGTTTAATTTGATAAAAAATGTAAAAACTATAGTAGTATCTCAATATGATACTAAAATAACTGTATTAGTAATAAGTGTATGTAATCACGTTGTAATTAGATTAAATACTCATCATCAGAGTACAGTTAGTTTTTGTAATATTTTTTTATATATTATTAGCCATAATTTATTGATTCTCTCTAATTCTTCTTTTTCATCTTTTACATTTTCCTAAACATTACACATTGTAATACACACATTCATTATTTATCATCTAATCAACTATTTATTATTTACTTGCAGAGATAATGTTTGTTTGTTTGTTAGTAATCTGAATCTCTTTCACCTAATATATTTACCTGAAGCTCCTCCTGAGGTTTTAAGGGTAATACATGAATAATTAAGTAACACATTTGCATATTCACGCTTCTCTGAAGGTCACATGACATGCAGATAAACAAATCAAATATTTCATTTCTTATTCATAAGTGCTTTATTTTGATGTTATTTTAAAATGATGTATTTGAATTTTACATCTTTATGATTTGATACTCATACTCATAACGGTTCCTTTGTGAAGCCCAGTTTGGGAAACATTGACCTAATGTAAAGTTTAATAAACGTTGTTAATTATAATAAATGGAATGGAATTTTCTTACTCTTTTTATATCGATGTGGTACAAGATTATCCTATTTAAATAAATGTGATGAATGAGCAAGGTCAAAAGTAATCCAAAAGTATATTACCTAAAATGTCTAATGTAATGGATTGGTTTCTAACGTAATTGATGTAATCTATTAACTTACATTTTCAGGAAACAGAAAACCCTCTCCAGGTCACAGTGACCAGAAAATGCAAACATGAGTTATTGTAAATGATGAAAATCTGCTGATTGTTCTTTGATGGAGTGCAACTTGATGCCGCGTGACATTTAGTGTATAACACCCCAGCATGAATTATGGGACGCTAACAGTCTTAATGGACTAAAGCAGAAATCTGTGAGTGTTTCCAGCTCTGGGGCTGAAGTATTGATTTAATTAGCACAGTTTGTCAGAGCTCTCTTTGCTTATTTCCTTCTCATTGTGAGTGTCAAACACACACTCCGTCATCTGACTTCATTATGAGTGTGATGTTAGGTGATGGTCAGCGAGGTTCTGAGTCTGTGGACCGCAAGCAGCAGCAGGTCAGTCATCTGTGTTCCTCCGAGCTCTTAATTATTAGACGTGATCTGAGCTGAGCTGAGCTGCGGGCCAGAATCATTTACAGATTACCCGGCGAGTGTGAGCATGTCTTCTCTCCCTCCGCATACTTTCACATCTGCAGCTTTAAAAGACCTGTTTGTTTTGCTTTTTTAATTAAATAGAATTCCCACCTACTTCATTTCTGTCACCGCACAATAGAAAACAATTAAAGAGGCTCTGAAAACAGCAGCAGGACCAGCGCAGACGTGTTTCAGCACAAAGACCCCTTCATTTACAGGATCTTCATCTTACTATTCATCAACAATATTCATGATACATCACACTTCCAGGTTTATAAGGAACCGGAGTTCTCAGAGCAGATATAAAGAAATCATTAATTCATGGACGCTTTGGGCAAGATCAAGTTTATCTTTATAGCATAAAGGCCACAACTTAATGCTTATATATAAAAAATCAATAAATCAAATAAAAATAAAAAGGCTAATAAAATAAGCTAAATAAAAGAGCCAGCAATTTTGGTAATATATAACGTTTGGATAACCCGTCACTAAAAAAGTAGAGATTAAGAATTTATACAAGCAGGAAAAGTTCATCTTTATGGTGCATTATATACAAGAACTATTTAGACAAAAAAAAAAAGATACTTCTAAGGCATTGCGAAGCACCTTTATTTATAAGAGCGTAGGCTACTGCATAGACTAGAGAAAAGAAATAGTGTGCTCTTAGATTTACAAAAAAATATAGATTTTTTTCATCAGAACTTTGAGCAGTTTGTCAGTCTCTCATCAGAGTTTCCACTCTCTATCTGAAGAAACATCTCATGGCCGATGACAAACAGAGATTTAAAAAAAAAAAAGAAATTAGCAAAGCAAAACAATAAAAAGCCTGGCTCTGGCTCGCTCGGTCAAACCTGGAGTTAATTAGTTTCCCTCGCTTCCACAAACCATGCTATTTCATCCCAAATAAAAGCCTGAAGGGAAAGCAGCCGTGGTTTTTGAGGGAGGTGATGTTTAGCGGATTACGCGACGTTAAACCTCAGGTTCTCCGCTGGTTTCCATGCGCTCAGCGCTTCAGGTATGTGCCACTAATCAGAGACTCAGTGTGTTATGAACGATCTGCCAAACAGCAGAGCCAGGCCAAGAGAGGAAAATCAATCTGAGAAGCCTTCCAGTGCTGACGGCTGATGGAGTCCAGACCTCGTGCTAGAACGCTCCGATCCGGTTCTGTGCTAAACGGTGTGTGGCCTCTAGAACCAGACGGGAAGAGTTTAACCTAACTGTGTTACTGCAGCGATCAATAAAAGTGAGTGAAGAGAGGAGACGAGATGAGCACCCTGCAGCACAGCAGCAGTCACAAGACCAATAGACAATAATGAACTGTATGGGTCACAATTAGACATTTGTGTTTTCATTAAGTAAAGAGCGTCTTCAAAACTACAATATTTCGTTTTTTTGCACCCTCAGATTCCAGATTTCAGATGATGTATCAATCTCAATTTCACAAAATTTGACTCTTATGACTGTTTTTTTGCTCCAGGGTCACAATAATGAGGTGTACTTACACTCTTTGATGTTTCGAGGAGCGTTCTGACAGGAGTGACACACCATGCCATAGATGTTACGAGGACGGTTCTCCAGAATGTAGTACCTGAACCAGAAAACACACACAAACTCAGAAAACATGTACTGCTGAAGAAATCAAGAGTTCATAAAGGTTTAGACAAAATGAAATCATTTTTATAGAACATTAAACACAGTACAATAACAGTTATTCAGAATGTTTGACATAAAGAAAAAGCCAAACTTAAACACATAAAAGCCACTGCTGAAATACTCTACAGACATAAAAACCAATGTGAAAAAAAAAAATACATAAATAAAATAATATATATGTATATAATGTGTACTGTAAATAAAAATATATAATAATAATAATAAATAATAAAATAAAATATAAAAATGACCTGAAACAAATAATGGAGAAAGAACAAACACACACACATTACCGACTGAAGGATGTTTTTACTCAAAGTATTTTTATGTTTTTTTAATGTTTGATTCAACAAAAGAATTTCAAGATATAAATGTAGAATTCAGAAATAAACCTCAGAATTGTGAGAAACCATGACAATTACCTTTAAGTTTTTATCCCATGGCTTCTATAGAAAGCATTGAGAGCAAAGAGAAAACAACACGACTGAAGTGTCAGTGAGCTGAACGTGTTTAATCATCTCAAACACAGAACACACACTTCACATTCAGACCGACACACACGCCTGATCAAAGCCCTCATGAGCTGAGATCTCAAGGAAATATCAGCGCTCAGACTTTACATCCCTCGGAACAGAAACAGCACAGACTTCCTGAGCCACAGTTTATTAAACACACTCAATAATCTGCTTTAAAAAGCTGCACTTTGTATATTTATATTCAAGCCAATTGAAACCAGACCCTCTGCTTTAAGTGACAACAGCAGCGTGAAGCCGTCCGGTGTGTGTGTGTGTGTGTGTATGAATGCCTTTGTGTGCACTTGCGTGAGTGTGTGTGTGTGAGTTTAAGTGTGTATGCAACCCTTTTGAAAATCAACCATAGTTTTACTACAAATGAAAAAACATAGTTAAACCAAGGTAACCACAAATTAAGCATGGTTTTGCTACACTTACCATAGTTTAATCATGGTATTTGTATAGTAGTAAATCTGTGGTTATACAAATGGCAGTCGATACACCAAAAACCGTGATTACATTTTTGTAAGGGATGTGTTTGCTTGTGTTTGAGTGTGTGTGTGTGCATGTAAAAATTGAGTTTTGTAATATTTCAGTGATGATAATTCAATAACACTTTACTTGAGGCTTTTAAAAAGAATGCAGTATAAAAGTATTGCAATGAATCATTAATGCCTTGTAACGCTCATTATAATGCATCAAATGATTATAACTGATAAATAACTGCAAGCATGGTTAAAATAAATTATAATATTTTCACATTATATACACACCTATTTGAAAAAAATGAAACAATAACACAACTTTCTCAAAGCATTGTTGTCTAGCTCTAAACCGTGAGTAGCTGGAGTGCTACGAGTTAGAGATGGTTAGGTTAGTCTGGGTCAGTTACACAAACACGAGGGAGAGGATAATAAAAGCTGAAGCTCCAGTCAGCAAACATTATTAGGAGTGGAATAAACTCCCAGTGTTTTCTTACCCCGGTAAACACGGTCCACACTCTGCGTCGCTCTCCAGAGTCCCCGGTGTCAGGACCGTTGCGCGGTACAGCGAGTCACAGTCTTTGTGGCGACGACAGATCTCGTATTTGCCTTTGGAGAATTTCCCGGCCGGACAGGCAATGCAGGTATAATCGTCATCTTTAGTGCCGTAACCACAGTTCTGAAAAACACACGACACACAGATCACGTCACACTCCATCCTCCATCTACAGCTTCCTTCATTTCTACAACACTCATCAGTGCTTTACAAGCAGTGCTGGGGAACGTTACTTCCTGAACCAAAGCATTACAATATTCTGTTACTCCCTAAAAAGTCATTCATTATGTTGCTTAGTTACATATACCATGATTAAAAGTAATTTGTTATGTTACTGAGGAATTACATTACTTAGTTACTTTTTATGGAAAGTAATGTGTTATGTTAATTTTTGAATCTGGGCAAGGCTTGCTTGTTTGTTTTTTATATAAAAAGTTCTAGTAAAAGAAAAAGCCCTTTCACATCAAAAGTGAGATGAATGAAAGGAAATGTAGATTCTGGTCTGTTCAGTAGAGGACAGCTCAAACTAATCACAATATGATGATTTCTTTTCCATTTAGAGAAATACAGTCACAGAATGACAAGATATAACATTATACTGCACAAAAAGACAAAAAGTTGTAATTACCCTTAAAGTTTTATAATCTATGGTGAAAATTAAATAATAGAATTGCGAGAAATGAACTTGTTAAATAGCTTGTTGTATTCCACATTTGTACGTCACTTTGGATAAATATAAATGTAAACTTGGAATTGCAAGAAAGAAAGTCAGACTTCTCTCAGAATTGCAAGAAAATTTAATATAATTCTCAATTTCTCTACTCTGTAGTAGTAAAGCAGCTCTACAGAAGACAATAGAGTCATAATTCATATCAGATTCAGTTCTAGTTTATGTTCTCATCTGACCTAAATCAAGGATAATACTGAATATGAACTGTATGCCATCGATGGTAATGCACCGAAGCTTGTGACGTACAGATCTGCAGACCTCATCTTTTTTAACCGATCAGAAATGAATCACACGCTGAACATGCAGTTGTTTTTAATGCTCAGATAGAAGCAGCAGCTGCTGGAGTTTAGTGAGAAACACGTCCCAGCAGCGGTGCTCAGATTATAATCCAGATCCCAAGAAGAACATCTGAGCGTGCTTTCCTTTCACTATCCACAGAAAAACTCCCAAATGTGCTTCAGATTCTCACTGATTCAGATGATAAAGAGCTTGCGACATGAAAGGCTTCGTCAGAACGTCTCCCGAGGCCGTTTCAGATTTACTATTTTCTTGTCATTTCTGAATGCTCTCGAGCGCTGAGCTCTTAATTAGCGTAATGAGGCGATGATGCGTCTTTGGTGGGCAGAGGTGCGGCGCTTTGTTCTTTTGGCCTCCGGTGTCAGTTTGAGAGGCTTGAGCCCAGATAAAAGAAATTGAGATGTTGGTACTCGCCATCTGCTCTGATTTAAAACTTATTGAGAAGTCCTCCTCCGTTCTGATATTCACCCCCAACATGCATTTCAATACTGAAGCACACACACACACACATGCTTGCACGCTTCATGAGAAGTAAAACATGTTTTTAACGTCTTTTATCTGCTTCTATTGAATCAAGATCATCTTTGGCCCCGGAGCAGCAGTGTTATTGGATTGTTCGGGAACACAGCATTTCAAGGCCATTTTCTTGAGTAATATAGAAAGTAAAAAAAAAAAACTGAAATAATGCCTTTCAGAAATAATGTTCAAATTTCAATAAAGTTTCAACAAAATGGGGAAAATTTAAATTTAACTGGAACAGCTCAAAATGGAATATTTGACAGAGAAATAAGTTGCATCAGTGTATGTCACATTTTGTTACTGCATTCAGAAATAATGTGGGAAAAAACGTAAAGAGAAAAGCAAAAAAAAGAAAAATAAGTCACATCAGGGGCCTGTTTCAGAAAGGAGGTTAAGTGAAAACTCAGATTATGTTAACCCTGAGATAAGAGAAACTCTGAGTTTTCCGTTTCAAAAAGGCAGGTTTGTCAAACTCGGAAAGCAGGG
>JAUMHE010000214.1:89942-100578 GCA_032359235.1 Enteromius mattozi | reverse complement strand
ATCTCTGGGTCAATCAACTCAGAGTTCAAGTTTGAACTCCGAGTTGTTTGAACCTCCTTACTGAAACAGGCCCCAGGTCAAAATGAGAGAAGATACATTTGAATTGCAGAATATAAAGTATTGTGTGATAAAAAGTCCCAATTATAATTTTTGTAATGGAAAAAAAATCATAATTGCAAGATGTAAACTCAGAATTGTGAGGAAAAGTCAGAAACCTCAGTTTTGATCAATTATTTATTTATTGTTATAAATGTAAGTGTATAAGTTCCTTTGTTATTGCACTATTGCAGTCACACTGTGCCCAAATGTCATTTTTGAAAGAGAAAAAAGAGTTGCATTGGTGTATAAGTCCAAATTTGTTCATTGTATTCAGAAATAATGGTAATAACGGAAAAAACAGTTTATATATCTGACTCTATGGTCTTCTGTAGAGCTGCTTTATAGCTGAAATGGACTTAATTTCATAATTGATAAATTTCACTACATTAACACTCTTTTTTCCTGTTTATCACTGTGATTCTTCAAATCAATCTGTAGAAGTAAATGTGACTTGGCTTGGCTATAGAAGTGTATTTATAGAGCAGAGCTGGAATGATAAATATAATTATAAACAAGCATACATTGAAATTCATTATAAGCTCTATTTATTATAAATGCCAAGCCTAAATTATTATTTTAAATTCAATGTTTGTGAAATACGCTTTATAAATGAACGTGAGCTCACATACAAATGTTTGTGCTTGAGGTAATTGTATGCTGTATATACAAGGCTTCACAGCACATAATACCACACTGTGACTGATGTTCTAGAAAACAGCTGAATGTTTCTGAATGGTTTCTCCCTCAGAAGCAGCTCATACCTGCGTGTGTTTGCGTTCGGATGAAAGAGAGCTTGATTTAGATCACAGCTCGTTTAAATTACAGAGCGATGGCGTCGTTAACTCCAGCAGAAGAGAGAACGACTCAAATATAAAGCAGCATCATTTTCACAGCCACTCCAAACAATCACTGAGCTATAATTATGCAAAAGTGACTCTTATTTCTGTAATAGCTGTTTTCTTTGCAAAAGGTGGATATTTTTGCTGGAATTTATCTCAAGTGCTGTAAAGAGAAACAAGAACAGCTCAGATGGGATATGTGTTTTTAATATTAATTAAGCAGCATGGTTTTGGTGCTCAGATTAAATCTACACACTAAAAAAAAAATCATGCTTTTGTCTTCTTTTCCAGTACAAATATCTAAAGTGGATTTTTAGTTAGTGGTTAGTTTAGATCTTTCTCTGTTAGACCTGTCTCTGTCTTCCACACGGGTTAGTTTAGACCTGTCTCTCTCTCTCTGTAAGGGTTCAGTTAGATCTTTCTCTGTCTCTCCGTAAAGGCTCGGTTAGACCCGTCTCTGTCTCTCTTTAAGCACTCGAGGTCTTCTGAAGTCATCTGATGCCGCTGCTGTCTGGGTGGTCCAGAGAAAGACCATCAGCTCTTAAAGGAGCCGTTCACAGTTAAAACACGGTTATTACTGACTCTCTCATGTCCTTCCAAACCTGTGTGATGATAGTTTTGAATTTCCTACAGGCTCTTCTTCTCTCACACAACAACAGTTCATAGTGAACACGACTGTCAAAAAAAGCACTATTAAAGTCCAGTCACCTCAGTGCATCATACTGTTTGAAAAGCAGCTCAGGTGAAGTGTTATAACAGTCGTGACATGACTCTCAAGCCTTTGATGTCATCTGATTTAACATATCTGACCCTGAAGCACAAAATAAGTCATCAGCAGCACAGCTATATCTGTAGCAATAGACAACACTACAATACACTGTATGGGTCAAAAGCATCCATTTTTCTTTTATGACAAAAATCATTAAGATATCAAGTAAAGATCATGTTCCATGAAGATATTTTGTAAATTTCCTACTGTAAATATATCAAAACTTCATTTCTGATTAGTAACATGCATAGCTAAGAACTTCATTTGAACAACTTTAAAGATGATTTTCTCAGTATTTGGGTTTTTCTCCCCAGATTTTCAAATAGTTGTATCTCAGTCAAATATTGTTATATCTTAACAAACCATACATCAATGGAAAGCTTATTTATCTGGTATAAATTATGACTGGTTAGGTTGTGGTTGTGTTGCTTGGTCACATATATATATATATATCTTTTCGAGGCCATGTTTTGAGCTTGTTTTGTGGGTGAACATGCATTAGATAGATATGTTTGACTGTTTCTTTTGCATCTAGTGCCTTCTGCATTCTAAAAATACAAGTTAAAAGAAGTTAAAGTTAAACTAAGCTTCTTCATTTCTGGGTCACACTGCAAAAAATATTTTTCTTACTATTCTTAGTATTTTGTTTTGTTTTCTAGTACAAATATCTAAACATTATTTTGCAAGTAAAATGACTTGTATGTCTTGTTTTCTTAAAAATATCACAATTTAGTTTTTTCTTTCTTATTTTTGATTATTATTTAGAAATGTGAGGGGATTTTATGATTTTATGAAACATTTTTATAAGCTATTTTTGTCATTTCTGACTGTGAAGGTACCACGTGATTCCTCAGAAACGCTCCTCTTGTGATAATCAACATCATATGCATGTGAAAAGGCTTGAGGGTGAGTCAGTAATGACAGAAGGATGATTTTAGGGTGAACAGCTGGAACTGTGGATTGTTTTTCTGTGTGTTTCTCACCATGTACGGCTCTTGTCCCGGCTGACACTGTGGGCAGGGCTGGCAGCTGCTGATGGTGTAATTGTAAAATTCATTTTCTCCACAGCTCGAGTATTCAGCGCTCACAAAACACATGCTGGACACCTGCAACACACATACACACACACAAGGTGTTTTAAAGTGTTTTTTATGCAAATTATATTTATTAATAAACAATACCAAGTTTAAATGCATTATAACATCTGAAGTTACAGATATTATATATTAAATATTATAATGCATTATGACTGTGGTTGCAGCTATTCAGGAGATCCTGCAATGCTTTATAATGTGCATATAATAACTAAGCATTAAAGTACTTTTATAGTGCACCATATGTAAAGGTTTGAAGTATAATGTATGTAAATGACTGGTCAAGTGCATTTACAGCAACTTATTTGCTCAAAACTAAATTCATATGACAAAACACAAAAGTATCTTCAAGCGATTTTAACTACAAGAATAAAGAGAAAAACTTTGTCCTTCCAGGTTCACCTTACATCAGTGTTTCTAACAAAACAAATATTTTCTGTCCATCAGGACTCATATAAAGAGAAAGTGTGAAGGTTCTGGTGTACCGAGGAAACGCTTGAGTGTAGGATCAATTAAAGAATTAAAGCAGAGAACCACAAAGCATCTCATTCAGTCCGAGCCAATCAACATCCGGCTCCGCCCACACGCTTAATTACATTCCTGCTCGAGTAAGGAACCAGCGGAGGGCTGAAATGCCTGTGTGCTTCTCAAAACCAACCAACTTGTTATTTCACCTCCATTCATGCAGAGAGATGAATTTATGTCTGGGGAAATGAAACGGGAGAGTTTGGTTTGGAAGCACAATGATTGTAATTAGATCACAACAGATCAGAAGAACGCATCTGTTCTCAATCGCAGACACAAGAACAAATGAGTGTAATAAAACAGAAGATCATGCGTCGTGTGCTGGATCAAACTCGCTCGTTCTCACTCAAATCACAGTTTACTGTTTCTCCACACACTTTTGTCACAAAAAGTTTTGCTTTGGATGACCATATATGTGCTGAATTAGTCTCATATTCAGTAAAACAACACATGATTTCTGTCTGAATCTGAGCCACACAAATATCTGTTCAGTTCATAGATGATTTTCTTACTTAGTATTTTACTTTTTTAGTATAAAAATCTAAGCATTCTTTAAGAAAAGAAAAATGATCTTAATTCAAATGATTATTTTTCTTGCCCCATTGGCAGATATTTTTGCTCATTTTAGGAAAATGCAAACATGAACCAGATGTTTAACTAAAACTAAAACCAAAAAAAGATACGTCACCTGAAAAAGTACATTTCCATGGAAATAAAAATCATTTACTTCAACTTGATTTACTAAAATAACTAAATCTGAAATAATTATTATTAAAAATATATGGACATATTTAAAGAAAAAAAAAATATCAATAACAAAAACAAAACTTTAACTAAAATGAAAATGAAAACAGAAAATGTATTCAAAATATTAATAAAAACTATAACAGGATCTCGAAATGACACTAAAATAACATTGATTCGACAACATCCAAAGAGAAAAAATTATTTTATTTGCCTTGATGTACTAAAATAACTACAACTGAGATAGTTTGTTATTTTGGTTTATCAGATAAAAAACTATACAAACATATTTAAGATAAACAAAAACTAATAGACATGACAAAAACACATCAGAAATATAAAATTAGCTAATATAACAATGTTTTTTATCTATCATCTATGTTAAGCTGGCATTAAATAAACTGAATATATTTTTACACAGTTACTTTCAAAGTCAAAAGGTTTTGACATTTGACTACTTTTGTTATTTTGATTAAAGCTAATACATATGCATCATAACTACACATACCTACTTATTTTGTGATGGGGATATTTTAGTGACATTAATTTAATTTAATAATTTTTTCCTGCAAATCAGCAGAATTTCTTTTGAAGATGCTTCACTTCGATTATGAAGCGCACTGCATGCACTGGTAAAGGTTTGTCTGATTGTGTTTAACGTTGACTTGAGTTGGTTCTAGATCATTAGACGTGACATTACGGTGCTGTGTGTCTTTTTCTGGCTCTATATATAGAGAATAATGCTCATATTACGGAGCGGCAGCAGAATTCTCTTTAACAAAGGCTGAATTGACACCGAGGGCTGATTTAGTCGTAATAAGCGGGATTATACAGATCTGCTCTCCAGAGCGTCTCGCTCGCAGATAACCTGTCGTTTGAACATCTCACGGCTCTTTGGAAGGGCATTAAAAGCCTATCATTAAGACGCTGTGCAGAGAAATTACTTTCTGGGAACGCAGCCAGACAGATTCAGTGTTGCAGAGACGAAGGAGGTGGGAGACAGATTAACATGCGCTCAAAGACGCCTTTGTAGTCGACGTCTCCCGAGTTTAGATGGGACTTACCAGCAAAAGAGGCAGGAGCTGTGAGCGTTCCCGTCCTCCTTTCTGGCCCATGATGATGATGATGATGATGTCTTCCACCTGAGGAGCTCTGAAACGAGAGCAGAAAAATCATCACCTTCCTCTGGATTGTTTTCCAGTACAAACATAGAAACATTCTTGAATCACGACACAAGTCTTCATCAGATCTGGAGAAATGTGTCTCAGTAATGGATGTGAATGGGTGCCGTCAGAATGAGAGTCTGATAAAAACATCAGAATAATCCACAGCACTCCAGTCCATCAGTTAACATCTGGAGAAGACACAAGATCAAACTAATCCAGCATTAAGATGATTTTAACTCAAATACGAGTCTATAATAAGTTCCTCCAAGTGAAAAAGTGTTCTGGTCTGAATCAGAAGAGAGAAACCTGCACAGATCAAGCAGCGTTTACAAAACAAAACAGCTCTCAACAAATATGTGTCTGGATTTTGATGTGAGGAGATTTTATTGTGTGTTATTATAGATTATGGACTTGTATTTGAGTTCAAATCATCTTAATGCTGGATTAGTTTGATCTTGTGTCTTCTCCAGAAGTTAACTGATGGACTGGAGTAAGATTATTGTGATGTTTTTATCCGACTCTCATTCTGATGGCACCCATTCACTGCAGAGCATCCATAACTGAAACACATTTCTAGAGATCTGATGAAGAAACACACTCATCCTGATCTTAGATAAACAGCGTATTTTCAGCACATTTTCATTTGTGGTATTCCTTTAAGTGTGTTTTTGCTTATAACAAGAACAAACGTCTGCCAGTTGGCTCAGACAAATCAACTTAACTCCAAAATAAAACATGTTTATTTTTCTGATCCCACTGGCAGATATTTGTTCTAGTCTTTAATAAGAAACTCATTTGATTTTTTATAAATACTTTTCAGAAAACAAGACTTCATATCTGAAGTAATTTTGCTTCTCCAGTAAATGCATCTTGACTTTTATACTGGAAAACAAGACAGAAAACACTTAGAAAGTCATGAATTGCTTGTGATGCTTTGAATTATCCTGTGTCTGTGTAATGCATGGATGTGAGCGTACACAGTTTGACCTTTGACCTCACGCAATACTGACTCTAATGAGCAGAATCACACTAACATGTACAGTCATTCTCACAAATCTACATGAATCCATCATAAAAGCATCATAGCATTACACTCTAAACAAGTCTAATGCGTCCCAATGTGCCACATATATCAGAGGAGTTTCCCTTGCATCCTGGTTTCTGCATTGCGTTGTGTTTTAGGGTTAAAGGAAATGTCGTGGCAGAAAATTAACAGTATCTCATTCGTCTTTCTGCAGACTTCGAGTGCAGTTCATACGGCTGCAGATTTGTTTGAAACTGCGTTATGAAAAACACACTTGCTGAGCTGGTGATTTATGAGCTCGAAATGAGACATCATGAGGAACAGAACGAAAACATCCATCACAGCACCGATGATGAAATCCGGAGACAAACAACAGACCCAATGACTCGCATGTCATGACACAGTGATCATATTTGATCTTTACTGTATTCAGTAACTCATTATCACTGGAAACATCCGGTGAGGTGAGACACATCCAGTCAAACTGATTTCTAAAGCACTTCTCCCAATCCGTATCATTTCAAAGCAGCTTTACAGGAAATCATTATGTGATTGTTTATATCATCATGCTGTATAGTGCATTTAGCAGATTAGAGTCGGACAACAAATGTATAGTTACATTTTGCAACAATTATTCAAGCAACTCGGCTTAATGTAATAATGAGTCTTGAGTCGTCTCACTTAACAGCTAGAACAAGTATCAGAGCTTCTGCATCACTTGTGCTCTGACATTTCCATCAAAACACAACAAAGACGACCTCAGAATGACACAATCCTCCAGAGAGCAAAAACCGTCTAAAACAGAGAAAAACACCAGATGATCTCACAGACCACTGCTTCAGAGCAGCTTTTTAGACATATTTAGTAAAATAACAAAAGCACATAGCAAAAAAACAAAACATGCATTTTAATTTTAAAATTAGAATTACGAGTTATTACTCATAATTAGTTTTTATTATTATTCATTCATAATTTATTAAATTAGCTTTTGGTGAAGTACTAAAATGACTAAAACCAGCAGTGAAATAAAAATAAATTTAAGCTAAATAGAAAAGAAAAAAACACAAAGCATAATAAATAAACGTAGGTTTATTAGGACTTTAATTGTAAAAGTACAATTAAAAATGTTGCATTGTTAAAGAAATAAACACGCTTTAGTTAAAGTACTAAAACTAGAATTTAAATAGAAATCATTTCAATTTAATTTTTATTAGAAAAAAAATTTAAGTTGTAAATAAAGGTTTCTTTGCGTACATTAAAAAAAAACTATTTCAGTTTTTCTACTTTAATATTTTACATTTAATTAATTTAATTCAATGTGTAACTTGCTGTTTCTTCGTAATTATTTTACTAGAAACTTCAGAGGGAAGATTGTTTCAAAGTAAATTCTAGACCAAATTTTGTTTAGTCTCGAGCAGAGGTTCTTAAAAACAGGTCTCAGGTCTTATTCAGATGCAGAACGCAGGGAAAAACATGCTAAATAAAAACTAACTATATAATGATTCCTAGTTAATGCACTTATCACTTTGTTAATGTTTTTGGGAAGCACAGATCCACCTGTCACTTGATGAAATCAGTTTAGGCAACAACATTCTAATGTTTCACTTGTTTTTGGTCAGAAATGAAAGCCCTCTTTTTGGGTTTGTGATGTTGCGGAGGTTGCGACCCGCGGCTGTAATGTACACCCATCTCCCTTCACTGCACTAATGTCTAATGGTTTGCTGAAGCGGAGAAGTTGAGAGTGTTTTATAGCGGTAGTAGCACTGTTATCTGAACTCACCCACATCAACATCAGCACTGCAGTCCCATGATGCCTCGCTGCATGAGGGAGCAAACACAACAACACAAACCACATCACTACCAATATCAGCAGATAACTGATCAGATATCATACAGGTTTAGTGAAGAAAGACACATTTCTACGAAAGTGTGAAGCATCAATTCTACTCCAGCCTTGTTGCTGTTAACTGAAATGAAATCCATAAGTACTGAATTAAAGTTTTTTAGGTTAACTTAATATATTTGCAAAATACAAATATTAGTGAAAAAAATCTAAATATAAAAATAAATACTTAAAATAAAGCTTACTCTTAATAGAAACTAACATAATTTTAAGAAAAATTGGAATTAAAAATGTTTTATTGGCAACTAACTGAAAGTACTAAAAATTCTAAAACTAGAACTAATATAAAACTAAATAAAAAGATTACTTACAAAATTACTTACATTTAAGTTTATTAGAAATAAATCTACATTTTAAAATTGGAAAAAAAAAACATTTCTTGGCAACTAACTGAAATAAATAAGCTTTATTTGAAGTACTAAAATGACTAAAACTAGAGGTGAAAAAAAATAAAGCTAAATTTTAACATGACAACTAAAATTGTTGCCTTGGTAACTGAAATAAGCTTTAGTTAAAGTACTAAAACTGCGAAAACTAAAACTGACAAAAAAAAATTAAAGCTAGAAAGAAATATAAAAAAGCAAATCGAAATATGTTTATTAGAAATATGCTTACATTTAAAGAATTAGGAATAAAAATACTGCCTTGCCTAAAGTGGTAGTGTATGTACTAAAATTACTAAAACTAGAAGTTAAATACAAAATAAAGCTAAATAGAAAGATTAAAAACTAACCAAATAACAAAAAGAAAAGAAAAAAAATGCTCAAAGAAAGTTCTAGAGTCTAGAGCAGTGTTGACTTAGTGAGAATCAATCTGTAAAGGGATGACTTGTTTATAAGTGATCCTAACTGTGGAATATTTGCTCAGACCACACATTCCCATCAGGCACTTAGTGAGGCACCTTCCTCCGACGAGAACAAGACAGCCTGCGCCAGCGTGACGGAGAGACAAAGCGTCTGTCTCCGTTTTGTCAGGGGACTTAAAGAAGGATGAGGGGAGAGGGAGAGCAGAAGAAGTTATTTTTGCAGGAAACGAAGCGAGCGTCAAACGCCTGTGCCCCTGAGCCCCCCGGCTCATTATCTGACAAAACGAACACACACACACCCGAGACGCTTTCATCATAATCCAGCTCCAGCGCTTTTCTCTCCACAGGCCGGGCTGGAATGCACCGCGCTCCCAACACAAGCGCTCTGACGAACGCTGCCCGGGCTTGCCTCTGTTTGAAAGTCGACCGCAGACTCGCCGCCCCGGGTTATTAATCTTATAACGACCACATAATCTAAGATAAATACACAGAGTATCATTATCCTTATCATTAACAGCCCTGAAATATCAGTTCCTAGGGGAAAGAAGAAGGTGAAGATATTATCACTCCGAACGACCCGTCCGATTCTCATTAAATTATCCAATTATCATTAAAAACACTCAAAAAATAATTTAATTTAAACAATTTACTTTGATTTAATGCTACTGTATCTGGTTTCTCTTTGAAACATGATTTCTTGTTAAACAGACTTGAAATGGTTTCTCTTTGGCTTCTTTTTAAGGCAAGACACCCTAGATGAATAGGGTAAAAATGTAATTAAAAGATATTATAGTACTTCCTCAGTTGACTGATTACATTAAAAACTGCAAAAAAACTGTTGCATTACAAGTTTTCTGTTTGAAATGCAAACGGGTTATTATCTAATTGAAATAGCACTTATTTTCAACATGCTTTTAGAAGTAAAATGTTTATATAAATCAGTGTGTGAATGATATATAAACAAACCCCTCAGTAAAAACCTTCAGAATAAAGATGGGAATAAAACTGTAAAATTTGGTTGTTGTGCGTGCTGCTGAAGTAGAAAAACAAACTCATATTAAGAAAACTGCATGTAAAGGTATGTTCCGTAAAAGATAAAAAACAAAAATAAAACCAGACAAAAGACATATGAACAAACCCCTCAGTAAAACCATTCAGAATATAGATAGGAATAAAATTGTAAAATTTGGTGTATGTCAATGCTGCTGAAGTGGAGATAAAACTCATTTTGAGGAAACAGTCTTTGAAGATACCATTAACTAAATTTGCACTGCAAATAGCTAAAGTACAATATTAAAACTAGTGATATATGAAAAAACACCTTAGTAAAAGTCTTCAGAGCATTTGTAGTAATGAAAACTCAAATTTTGGGTATGTAAGTGCTGCTGAAGTGGAAAAACAAAACAATTTTGATAAAATGGCTTTAAAGTACAGTAAATTAAATCTACAGACACAAATGATAAAGGGCAATAAAAAAACCAAGGTGAATGATAAATTAACAAACCCTTCTACAAAAATATTAAGAATATAGATAGGAATAAAACTGTACCCCCACTAATATTGGCACACTTGATAAATCTGAGCAAAGGTTGCTGTGAAAATAAATCTGCATTGTTTATCCTTTTGATCTTTCATTCAAAAAATTTACAAAATTCTAACCTATCATTG
>JAUMHE010000214.1:68023-84228 GCA_032359235.1 Enteromius mattozi | reverse complement strand
TTTGGATTATTGTCCCAATGGAAGACCCAACCATGGCCCATTATACGATTTCTAACAGAGTCAGTGAATTATTGATTAGTTAATCTGTTGGTATTTTATAGAATCCATGATGCCATGTGTCTAAACAAGATGTCCAGGACCTCCAGCAGAAATATAGACCCACAACATCAAAATTTTTTTTAAAAGGTTTTCTGACTCTGAGACTCAACTATTTGATCTGCAATTCTCCAGCTTGAAGAGTCTCTATCCACTCAAACTCTACTCCTCGCCGTGTATTAGGATGATAAGAGACACACGTCCTCTTCCAGGCAGCTTCCTAACATTTTATGTTTTTATGGAAATTCTTAATTACTTCCCTGATGGTGGAAATGGTTTAGCTCTTTTCTTAAAGCCACTTCACTAATTTGTGAAGCTCAATTATCTTTTGCTGCACCTCATAAATATATGATTAGTTTTTTCTCATTGTGTTGATGATTAAGGGATTTTGGCCTTTGTTTTCCCTCCTATATATATGTTTCTGTGAAACAAGAAACCATGGCTGGATGATTTCATGTTCCTAATCACCCTGGAGTGCTCAAAATTGTGAATATGAATGGGAATATACTTTAGAGATATTTTACTCATAACAATTCTAGGGGTGCCAATAATTGTGGTCAACAAGTATCGGAGAAAAAACATTTATTTCATCACAAAAATTTCTCCCTATTTTCAATTGTTTTACTTCAATGGTAGGTTAGAATTGTGTGATTTTTTTTAATGAAAGATCAAAAGGATAAACAATGCTGAAATTGAACAGTGTATGGAAAAAAATTCTCTTTACCTATAGTATCTTGCCATAAAAGAGCATGTTTCAGTCAGGCCGCTGGTTAACTGTGTTAAACTGAAGTGATGGGTCTGCGCTCAGAGCAACTGTATGTTTAATAAGTGAACATGAATGACAGATTGGTTTCTGCGAGGTCTGTGTGGGCCGATTGTAAGCTGAAAAGACATACAAAGAGCTTTAATGTCAACAGCGAGTCTCATGGGAGTTTGCGCGGGAAAACCCCATCTCTCAGAAGCAAAGCACACGGACTTATCATTCCTGTTGTTTATATCAAAACGGAAGCGGCGGGAAGGAATAATCTCAGTTGTGCTTTAACCTGCGAGCGAAACTTGTTGTCGAATCTCTGGATCCACCTCTTTAGCAACATCTTCAGATGAACACACACACACACACATCCGGCTCTGAGACACCGAACACAAACAGCCTGTAATTCGTCTGCGCTGATATTTGTTGTCAGATTAGGAAATTACTCTTCAAACGGCACTAATCAGTGAGGAAATGAGAGCCGGGCTTCACTTGGTCTCCTTCCCAGTTCATTTCCAATGTGAATTAAATGATCAAAGATTCTGGTCTTCCTGGAATCAGTGTGTTTAGTTCAGTAAAGTCCACCTTAACTTTGAGGACAAACTCCGTCTGTTGTACTAGATTCTGCTTTCTACATGAGTTATTTGCCAGTTTTCACAGTGAAGACATTTGGAAATTGTGTTTGTTGTTAGATGATGTTTATTATGCAGCTATGACAAGCCAAACGCACTGTTATTGTACATTCACACATCTGCCAGATGCTTACGGTACAACTTACAGCACAGTCTCTTCCATGGGAATCAAACCCAAGAGACTGTGCTGATGAGCACTGCAGACACTGCTAGTGGAATCAAGAAACAAATCAACTCTACATTAATTATTTAAACCCTTTTTTGTTTTACTTTTAATGGTTTTAGAACGTTAGACAATGCAATGTCTATTTAGGATAAGGGTTCACAAACTTTTTCCAGCTAAACATATTTATAAAAATGTACCTAAAGTCCTCCTGAGATTTTAAACACACACACACATGTAAATATTTCATGTATTATTTAAATCAGTCTTAGATTTGATAATCATGCTAATCTGTATTGCAATTATCCTGCAGTCCCATTTATCATGTTTATACACTGCCTCCAAAATGTTCGTCCATCATAAAAAATTCAGATCAGGTTTGATTTTCTGCGTTTTGCATCTGCAGCAAATATTTTGGTAGGAAAAGATGACGAATATGAAAAAAAAAATCACACTAAAAATTCTGTGCAAGGACCTTAATGCAAAAACATGTTCGGTGTCAGTTGAGCTACTGGATAACAGCAGACATTATTAAGAGTCAATTATCTGCTTTGTATTTTCTGTTGCAGATCAATCAATTACCTGAGCAAACACACTGACATCTAAGAGTAATCATGAACTCCAACTGTTCAAATACACACCTTTAACCTGCACCAACCTGCCATCTATCTTATCGTAAACCACTAGCAACACCCTAGAAAGCACCCAAAACACCCAAGCTAGTGTCAAACCTCCAGAAGCTTCAGACAATTAAGACTTTTATCAAGTCAACAGTCTCAGAGTCCTGATTTCAGAGAAGGACTGCACTAGCGGAGAAGCTTAAGAAGCTGTTGAATGCTGCTCGTTTGCCAGCGTTCCTCCGTCAGATCTCTGCCTCGCAGCTATTAAAGTCCAGGGTGAAAAGTTGATTAAAAAAGTCGAGAGCTACTATGGAGCCGTATGGATCCTGGAGGTACGGCGAGAGTATGTGATCGTACATGCAGACAGAGGATGTGCGGCTCCTCAGGTTTCCTCCTAAACGCTCACCAAAGGACAGACATGAAAGCTGCGTAAAACTATAATCTTCTCATTTCAAACATCAAGCACTCTGAGTTACACTACAGGAGACAATCCAAACAAAACGACAAGAACAACTACTGTAGACCACTGTAGGTCATCTGTTCAACAAAGTTCATCCCACACTCAAAACAATAAAGTAGGTTTTCTCAGCGACATCATTAAAGATCGCATTTCTTAGTTTATATCTCACAATTCTTATATTTTTTCTTATATGTTTATATCTTTCAGTTCTGAGTTTATATCTCACAATTCTGACTTTATATGTAGATGCACTTCATATGCATGCGAAAACAGCGTATTATATGCACGCCAAACACGCGTCATATATACTACAACAAAGTCCATTTTTGCATATCAATACCATGAGAATCTTATTATATCTAGCTATTCAGACCTTATCTCACAACTGTCGGCCCAAATAATTAAATAGGAACTCAGAATCGAGAGAAAGTCTTAATTGTGAAGTAGAAACTCAGTAATTTTTTTAACTCTGTGACAGAAATAGGCTTTCATAAACTATAGTGTGAAAACATGCCTTGATTGTGTTCAACTAGAATTTAATTTAACTAGAACTTGCTTCTTACAGTAGTTGTACTGTACTTTGCAGGGAATGGCAAACCCCAAAAAACACAACAACAACTGACGTTGCTCTGACTGAAAAACAATTATCCTTCATTTAAAAGCAAACCCATAAAGTGTTGAGGATCTATGGCAGAGCGATGAAAAGCCGTGGTGGTTGTGCTCGACTGACACAGGAGCACAAAGAGCGGTGTTTTCGGGCTGTGGTGTCTTCAGGGCGGTGCTGTCTGCATCCTGACTTTACTGGGAAACACAAACACTCTTCACCTTTTGATGATTTTAATTACAGCTTTTCAATGAAAGCAGAGCAAAGCCAGAGAAAAGCCGCTCGGCAGCAGCTGAAGGAGGGCAAAGCTCTGTTGTCTTTTCATGTGACCGCAGCTTTTGATTCCTCTCATCCTTCAGACGACGTGACAGTCTCATCAATCACTCCTTTCTCTGCGCTGATGCTTCTGGCTGCTCCGAGTTTACTTATGGCCAAACCTACAGAATATCCTCCTTCAGGCATTGAGTGCCAGTAAATGTGTGTGTGTTCACAAAGAGACTCGGTGCTTCAATACTCAACTTAACCAGGTTAAATCTCTCTTACGGCATTAACCCTTGAGCTGTGCTGGAAATCCTTCGCCTAATTTGCTGTTTTGCCTTTTAAAAGTTGCTCTCATTATTCCATACTACCAACAAATCTGAGATTCAATCAAACTTGTTTTCTTTTGTGAAGTTGTTTACCCTGTGGACAAACTCAGTAAGTTTTACTCCAATGCAATAACACTTAACTAGCATTTTCAGGAAAAAGCAAATCCTCTCCAGGTCAAAACGACCCAGACACTACATGACCATCATGTGGACAACATCTGCACGACTGCAGACTCAAACTCTGAACTTCACAGAACAGATTTTAGAAATCAAACCTGGGACATACACATGATGAGGCGCTGCTATTGGAACATCACAATAAGCTCCTTACAGATCAACCATAATGAAGCTCTGGTTTGAGAAAACAACCTTCAGGACATCAAAGACGTTTAACATTTCAACCTCCAGATAAAAACTTCCGCCTTTCTTTGATACACAGATAAAAGAAAAACCCTGAAGCTCAATTAAACTATAAAATGTTCAATTCAGGCTCAATAAGAAAAAAGAGGTGGAGTCATTAGAGCAGTTTAACCCCTGCTGGCAGATGCTGTAACTACAAAAACCCCCAGCATTCAACAGCAGAAGTGCCATAATAACATGTTATGAAGGAGACTGTTACTGATAGACTAATGCATATCAATCCACATCACCTAAATAACACTGAGATGCCATTAGAAAACCATTAGAGGTGTTTCTTCGACTTCACACACTTTTAAGGGAGGATTTTAATTTAAAAAATAACAGATTTCAACATGAAAACTTTTTCTATGCCTTCATCTTAATTGGTTTCAAATGCCTTTTTATATAATTAAATGTTTTACCCATAACTGCAACCTAATCAAATTTATTACTAAGAATCTGAATTGTTACATGTTATAGCAATGCTGTTTTACGGATTCGGTTCGAATGAGTCAACTGAGATCAACCGATTCATTGATTCAAAGGAAAGATCCGGTTTTTTGCTGGTCAAACACTGCGATCATCATCATCTCAGATTGCCATCTGAGCAGCGACAAGACGAGCATTGTGTGGGTTTTTTTAAATTGTGTCTGGACTCGATCCGCAAAGGTTTTATAAAACAAATGTTCTAAAAATGATCCAATATGCGGGTCACTCGTTCATCAGAGAGGTTCTATTACAAGCACACGCCAGCTTTTCCAGATAAGCTGAACAGCTGAACAAGACAGGGATAACTAATGCAGTTGCAAAGAATAACAAGTGTAGAAGCATCGTTAGCCAACAATCTCGCATATTCCTCTCATGCACTTCAGCAGCGTTCCCAGCTCATCATCATCGCATCTTCTCCACAGTAATGTTTTCCTCGAGTCCTCCTTCAGTTCAAAGTCTCGCAGACATCAGAAGCTCCTGCATGCAAGCGCATGTCTCAGATCCATGCAGGACTTTCCCTCACATCTCATCTCCGCACGGGACAGCCAAAGCATTCCCAGACCTAGAGCTAGCTCGGGATAACTTACATACCCACGCGCCACATCCTTCAGAATCAAATCTCTGAGGGTGCTTCAGTAACCTATAACAGTGCTCTCCGGCGCTATGGCGCAAACTAAAGCTAAACGGGATTCTAACTGATCCGCTGGTGCAGAAATAAGCAGGCAACGCTGCAAATCAATAGAAGCCGATCTCCCAGAACACTGGAGAGTTGCACCCTATAGAGCCGGGCCTGGTTCAAGAGCGCATGCATAACAAGCGACCGACTGCTTTAACAAGTCTAACTAAGCAGCTAGACTAACTAAACACCTATAACAAACGCGTGTTAGTGGCGTGTAAGAGCAGTAACGGCCCGCGCGCGTCTGAATGAAGCAGGAATGTGCTCGCGTCTGAAGAAGCCGTAGCGCATTCCTGGCGCGCCTTACCTGCGGGTCTCCAGAGCCGCTTCTGCGCTTCAGCTCGACACGATCCCGGAGGACACTTCAGCACGATCTCTCTGAGCTCTGGTCTGGAATGGTTTTAGATCATGGCAGGGAATCGGATCAGTCCTTCTCCTCTTAAAGCGCTTCGCTTGCTTTCTGCGTCTGGCTCCACCTCGACGGAGACTTCAAGATGCTCTCCGCCCAGAACGAACCTGAGACAGGTATCTGCAGACTCACTGCTGCCCGCCAGCGGCTCGAGCACAGAACATCAATCAGCAGCATCAAAGCGCTTTTCATTAGAACTGTGTAATTATGTTGATAATAGTCTATATATTGATGCGCTAGAAATCTATGATGTTGTCCCAAGCGGACCCGTAGATGGCAGGAGAATTTATTGACTTGTTTATCTGTTGATCGGAGAGGATGCAGGTGTGACAGGTGTACTTTCCCTCTTTTTGGTGCATTTTTCTCTTCTTTTATGTGCACTTTGAAATTCGCTTTCCGCCTGCAATCAAACACAAGAAATGAGGAATAAATATAATCAGGACTGATTCAGAAGCGGATGAAGAGGGATTCTGTATCAGGTATACGGATTCATGCGTCACTTTGCGGCGCGAAAGAGGATACATTTGTAACAGTAATGTTTTGGCGACTGTCACTTCGTAACAACTTCGCAGCAGGGGCGCGAAGAGTGGTTGCCATGGAAATGGCAGCATCAGCTGACCTACTTCTGCAGGCTGAAGGGCGCGAGACGGTCTGGAATCACGGTGAAAGACTTTCTGTGAAGATGATGGCGTGTTCTTGCTGTTAAAGCAGAGCCACTGATGGATGGAAGCGTGTTTCTGCCACAGGATACACAATCACAACTTTTCTTTCCTCGCAACTCTTCGAAAAAAAAGATCATTCACAATTCTGAACTGAAATATCAACTAAAAAAGATATAAACTGTATCAGCTCACAATTCTGAGAAGAAAAGTTCTATTTGTGAGATATAAAGTCAGAATGCAATATATAATCTTGCCATTCTTTAAAGGAATGTTGAAATTGAAAAATGGAATAATAAAAATGCAGTTCCCTTTTTTATTATTATTGCATGGTGAGGAAAAGAACTGCAAGAGGTGTGCTTGGCATTTTGAGGAAAAAGGTGGGATTGACAAGATATAAAGTTGCAATTGTTAGATAAAAAGTTGCAATTACCTTTTTAATTGTTTTATAAGAAACAAAATGAACCAACAAATAGAAAAATAAATATGTAGCCTAAAAATTGTGATTTTGCAATTGATATTCAATATATTGCAGTTGCCAAAAAAATAAAATACCCCCCCCCCCCCCAGAATTGTTTCTGTTTTTCCTCATAATTGAAAAAAGTCCAAATAATTCTTAGATTAAAAAAAAATCGCAATTATTTGTCAAATTTTGTAGCAAAAAGGCTTCCATATTAAACAGACACACTTCCATTTTAAACAGGCTAATGAAGGTTATGCTAAAACATCAGAGCCTTTTTTACTTACTTTAGCTACTCTATCTTTTGTTACATGCCCTTACTTGTATAGTTGTGTATATATATATATATTCTGTGTTCTGTTGTACTGTTAGAGTTATCTGTGTTCATCAACACAGTGTCACTTCTCTGTAAGTGCTGTCTGTGGACTTCCACACATTCACTCTAGAGTCTTTAACAGTGGTCCTGGCTGATGTTTGCTCTTCTTGGGTGGCAGCAGTGTGAAGCGGGCAGGACTGGACACGCTCATCTCCAGCTCACTTCAGCTCCATTCACATTCTCAGATGATAACTAGCACTTAGGAATTCTAACACGACACCAGATACTGCATGAGATACAAACAATGTTTTTCTTGCTCTCATGCGTGCTCTTTAATTACTTTATTAAGAGTTAGTGTCATTACTGTAGAAGTTCAACAGATGTCGCTAGTTGTCTGTTTAAAATGATACAAAAGACATGATTATTAGCTATTATTTGTTACGTAATTGCTCATGATTGCACGATGATCTGGTGATATGCAGTTACTCAGAGCTTGTGAAACACCAGGATGGATTTTTGTAAGGATTATAAACAGATTTAACCAGTGATTAAACCTCAGTTATATACTGCTGATGCATGAGTTATGAACTATAACCACCAGATGGCGCTTCAGTAACGCAGAAGAAACAAAACAGCGATCGATAGATTGATCGTGAATATGATAGACATCTGTAAATAAAAATACCCATCATTCATCAAAAAAGTAAAACAAATATTATACTATATTCAGCTTAATATATATATAAACATTATATATTTACTTTATAAAATATACATTTTTAATTACTATATTTATAATGGACTATAGTTTAAAAATGAACTTTAGCAGATTTAGTTACATACGTATATTATAATGTATAATTTGTTGAAATTATATATTATATTGATGTTGTATTCTTAATATTTGTTAAGAAGAGGCACTTTGAGGCAATTTGAGTTGCATTCCATGTAAGCAAAATGTACAAATGTAAAACAATAAATAAAAAAAGTAAAGTATATTACTTTACTTTTTTTTATAAAGGGCGTTATTATTATTATTATTATAAAATCGTTGTCATGCTACAGAATCTAAACACGCAAACGTATTATTCACTGTAAAAAAGAGAGAAAAAGCATGTCTTCCACCTATTTCAACTTTACATTTCTATTTCACAGTTAGATTTAATTGCTCTTTAACTTAACTTAAGTAATTGGCTGTGTAAGTAATAGAAACAAAAAATATATAAAACTGATTGTATATGTATTAAAAGCTGATTTTTTTTTGCAATTTTCTGCATTCTCGGAAGAAACGCAGTCGCGTCGTCAGGGCGTTGCTAACGGCTCAGCCCTCTAGATAAGTCTCTGCTTTATGGTCCAGCAGGTGAAGATAATTCGTCTGATCAGTTAATAACGTAACAGCATGATCTGGGGAATCATTGGCTTGATCCAATCAAAAGCGACACTAATGTGGCCAACTACCCTAGTAACGCGCGTTACCAGATGCCCGCGCCTGATGATGGCGTGCCGTGCGCGTGACCTCACTGTTCCCTACAGCTGTGTGTGTGTGTGAGAGAGAGAGAGATACACAGAGAGAGAGAGAGAGAGAGCAGCAGTGCAGACGCGCTCCGTCGCGCTCATGTCTCAAGCCGTTCTCCGTACATTACTATGACCATATGCGTGCCAAGTTGACTCGCGTCGCCTGCGCGTCGACGACAGCGTTGCGTACCACAGCAAAACATGGACGAGTCGTCTTTGCTGGATCTGCTGGAGTGCTCGGTGTGTCTGGAGCGGCTGGACACCAGCGCCAAAGTGCTGCCCTGTCAGCACACCTTCTGCCGCCGCTGCCTGGAGAACATCGTGAGCTCCAGACACGAGCTGCGCTGCCCGGAGTGCCGCATCCTGGTGGACTGCGCAGTCGACGACCTGCCCGCGAACATCCTGCTGGTGCGGCTCCTGGACGGGATTAAACAGCGTCCGCGGAACGGAGGAGGCAGAGCGGCGCTGGCGGGATGCGCGGCCGGGGGATCGGCTTCTCCCGCGGGGACAGCGGTGCGGGATCTGCCCGTCGCCACGCGGAGCTCCCCGGTCAAGGTTCGTGCGCTTCTTCTGCTTTTGCTCGATTGCGTTTGACGTCGCTTCCAGAAGCTTCAGAGTGACTTGCGTGTGCAGTGACAGCTTTGCAGGATCACAAACCAGTCATAAGCAGCAGTTCTTTAAAATCGAGATTTCTGATCAGTGGTTTGTTAGGAGAGGACAATATCTGTCTGAGATACAACTGTTTGAAAATCTGGAATCTGAGGGTGCAAAAACATCTAAATATTGGGAAAATTGCCTTTAAAGTTGTCCTAATGAAGTTCTTAGTAATGCATATTGTATATTTATGGTAGGACATGAACATGATTTTTGGCATAAAAGAAAAAATTACAATGTATTGTTGTCTACAAATATATCTCTGCTGCTGATGACTGCTTCTGTGCTGCAGGATCACACATTACAGCTTGAACTTCTTAAGAAGCTCACAGCCTGTGGGAGAAGGCTCTTTGAGCTGCACTGGTGCCGTCAGTGTTTGGGTTGAGTTTGGTGACGTCACTGCAGGTTATTTCTCACGTCTGAGATCAGACAGAGATGCTCAAGGCATTGAAGCAGTGAGCAGCGTTTCAGTGTAAATATGAGCTGTTTGTGTGTCTCAGACGCTGCTGATCTGATGCAGTGCTGCTGTTTGCTCTACATGTGTCTTCAAGGGTTTGGACTGTTGTGGTTTTAGGACATGCAGTACCAGTGTGAAGGAAATCTAAAGGCTTTGCTTCAGTCCTACTGCTTTGAAGCTAAATGCATTCGTAAAGGAATAGTTCACCTTAAAATGCAGATTTGCTGATTGACTCACTCTCAGCTCATCTGAGATCAGGAGGAGTGTGTGTCTTCATCAGATCTGGAGAAATGTGTCTCAGTAATGGATGTGAATGGGTGCCGTCAGAATGAGAGTCTGATAAAAACATCAGAATAATCCACACACTCCAGTCCATCAGTTAACATCTGGAGAAGACCAGCATTAATCTCCTGTCTTCTCTCATCAGAATCCAGACACATCCAGCTGTTTTAAACACTGCTTGATCCTGATTCAGACCAGAACACTTCTTCACCGGAGGAAGAGTTATTACAGACTCTTAAAAACATCTTAATGTTGGATTAGTTTGATCTTCTGTCTTCTCCAGATGTTAACTGATGGACTGGAGTGCTGTGTATTTATCAGCTGTTTGGACTCTCATTTTGACGGCACCCATTCAGCATATAGCCATTTTTGGGTGTACTGTTCCTTTAATGGAAGAATTGTTGTGAATAGTAAATCAAGTGTGAGTATGTTGTCTTCAGTAGTGTTTCAGTAAAACAGGACATGCTATATTGCATTTGTTTAAACTCTCGTCTGGCATATATTGTGTGGAATAGCGTGATGGTATTATCTAACAGCTGTGATTGGCTGTTGCTATGGCGGCAGGATGTTTTTCTATGGCTAGATGTTTCTTGGAGTGGCTCTGCTATTGTTGTGCTGCTCTATTGTTGTGTTTGAAGCGGTCAAACAGGAGCCGCTGGAGTGTGAAGTGATGTCAGGACAGAGCGCTGACGCTGCGTTAGACCAGGTCTGATCACGCTCACACTCACAGAACACAGATGCAGTCTGCTGATTGAGGAGGAAAATTTGCTGAATTAATTTAAACATATGTTCCACCAGGCTCTGAGCACAAGCACTTACTGCCAGCTGAAAGCACTGCTGAATTATCAGAAATATGTAATTAACAGCTATGCACGGATAGATCATTGTGAACGCCAGGAGATCCCACGAGCTGTGCAATGTGTGTTTGTGCTCATATATTTTCTGCCTGCTCTGGCCATTATAAACCTGTATTGATCGTCCACTGGTTTGCAGTAAGAGAATAAAAGGTGTGGAAGTCTGATATCTGACCTGATAGGACACGAAAGCCTCTCAGAAGTCATAAAGCTGACACAGATGCCTCCTATTAGATGCAAAATTAAGAATTTATCATAACATCTGCATGAAAAGTTAACAAAAAAGCTATCAGATATGCACATTTTTAAGCTGTCTAAATGATCAACATGATCATAACCTGTTTCTTCTGTCGTCTGACTGATAGTTTAGAGACTGATAGTTTTTATCCAGTAAAAGCTCTTTTAGTGTAATTGTAGAAGTGTTAAAGTGTCTTTTAGATCATTTTTTATCAAGTATATAACTGGTCATATCTCCAGGGGAACTCTTACTGAAGCAGCTCAGATTCACTTGATCAGATTCTTCTAGAAAATGATTGATGGTGAATCATCAGGATCTTTTGAGGAGCTTTACTTTCACTGTTCCTCAGCGGAGCAATGATCTTCACAAGCCTCCAAAACATCTCACATCTTCTGAGGAGCCTTTATTTCTTCAGCTCTCCATCAGCACTTCATTATATGTCCGGATCATTTCAATCTCATCTTACTGAGACATATTACTGCAGATATAGTGAACACTGATATTTAGGTTGTTTTATGTCAGTATGTTGCTGCGCTGTTAGAAACATCTGATTTTTTCAGGATTTCGTCACAGATATCAGCGTCTGCAGCAGACTGCATGTGTTTGCTCGGTTTAAGAGTAAAGATGTGCTGAAGGTCTGTCAGGTCCTGGCGTGATGAATGTTGTGAGATAAAGATCGTCCTTTTGTTCTGACAGGGTCACTGATGTTCATTACCTGTGTTAGACCTGCTCTCAGACGTTCAGTGACACTTTAAGCCTTTGTGTAATGCTTTATAAAGCTATTCATGATGTACTTTATAATGCATTTGATCTTTTCATAAATAATTGTAACCAAAGATAGAAACGCTTATAATGTTTGCATATTCCTGCTTGCATCTGAAATTGGTTTGTCTTGGGTTTTAATGCATTAAAGGTGTAACAATGAATAGATAAATGTGAGAATGTAGCTTTGTGATTATTTTCTGCATTACAGGGGCATAATGAATGCATTAAAAATACTTTTGTGATGAAAAATACTGCTGTATAAACTTTTTTCATTTTAAAATGAAATTTTAAATTTTTAGTATTTTTTTATTTTTTTTTTTTAAATAATTACGTATCTTGGTTTTGTATTTTTGTTATTTTTAAATATAATAATTTAATATAATAATATTTCTATTTAGCTTTAATTTTTTTTTTTAGTTTTAGTCATTTTAGTTATTTTAGTTATTTTATTTATTTCTGTTTCCAAGGCAACATTTTTATTTCTAATTTCAAAATTTATTTAATTTCTGAATTAAAAAGTTTATTTCTAATGAAAAACCTTTTATTTTTATTACTGAAGCTGTTTAGCTTTAATTTGTCTTGAAGTTTTTATTTTAGGAATCTTCCCATATGTTTGTAGTGCAGTCAAATAGGATTTTATTGTAAAATTTTTTTATTTACAACTCTGAATAATCATTTTTTCAGTGTATAAAGGCCTTAAGTGTTTTTGGTTCGGAGCATACAGCAGACAGACAGTTGTTGTATGAAGCAGAAGATCCTGAAATGATGTGAAATGTTGTAAACATGCATTAGTGTTTTCAGAGAGCGTCGTTTTAAAATGCATCTCAAGCTGAAGTCTTGTTCAGACTCGTGTTGCTGAATGGACCCGATCAAATCTCTGTAATACTTCCTAGAGCTTTCAGTCATCGTTTATTGAGCTGAACACAGACCTTCAGTCTGTCATGACTTAGTATTGGTAATTGAATTCCTCAGATGTTGTAATGAAGCAGTGTTCAGAATGTGATGTGGTGAAGTGAGCTGATTTTGCGGTCATGTGTGGAGTCTATATTACTTCTGATATGAAACAAAGTCTCAGTCTTCATATTCTGTGAGTTTAATCACTAAAATCCCTCACTAAATGTGTGTTTCGTCTCTGTAAATCCTCATGTCAGATTGCTGTGGATCATCTCCTCCTCTTTACTACGAGTTACAGCAGCAAATAAACATTAATGATCATCAGAACTCAAATCTATGATGAATCAATCCTTCAGTCAGTGATTCAACTGTAGATAGGCACCAGTAACACTGCTTGAGATCGATACTGTAATGTCATATTTATCTCAGAAAAGACATGCGATGAATATAAACTGTGAATTCAGCTAGGGGAAAAACATTTTTATATATATATATAATCACTATGTTACATGTTCTTCAGTATTTAGTGTTTGTGATTTTCAATGTAAATACTGTTTGTCTTATCGACAAGTTATATCAGCACATCTTTTTCAAATCAGCCGATGTTTGCATTTTAAGGCTTTAAGACCCGATCGTAAGAATTGTGTTGTGTGTGTGTGGTTGATGTTATTGTGTTTAATGAGTGTTTGGCTCATCTATATTCATCACACTGCTTTGTTTGAGTGTTTGATGAAGTCATTACTCTTCTTTAGGATGGAGAAAATAATGCAAGATGCTCAGACTTCTAGACGTCTTCAGTATGATTTAATGCAGGACTGAGATCTTTTATTTTCTGAAGTACAATGTCTCAGCAGACGTCCTGAAGGAAACAGCTGAGATGGTTTGCTCTATTTCTGTGCTGCTCAGAGACAGTAACACAACACTCGTTTACTCGTTCAGGAAACACAAGACAGACACACACACACACACACACACACACCAGTCACTCACGTTAGATAAACTCATGTGACATCAGGCTGTTTATTTTGTAAAACAAGAATATTTTTTTATAATTTTTTTTTTTTTTATTATGCACTTGTTTATTGTATGTTAATATATAAAATGATATGCAGATAAATTACTAAATAAAACATGGGTGTTTATTAAAACTAAGGTAAAATATAAATATTAGATGAAAATGTTTAAAGTAAAGGAAAATGAAATATTGCCTTTCGAAATTCACTAAAATAAATATAAATAAAAAATAAATTCTCTGAAAATAAATAAAAATTAAAACTGAACTAAAACTTAAAAGATAAAATGGTCAGAACTTAAATGGTAATATTTAAAAACACTCAAGATGAAAGTACAAAAATTAAATGAAATTAAAATGAAAACTGAAATAATGTATATGAAATATGTTTATTTATATACTTATATATGGAATATTTCTATATTAAATGTATGTATAATAAAGCTGTTTCTGTTATGTGTTATTTTTGTTTCTTGCTGCTGCTCTAGTTGTTTATTGTTTGTTTGTTTGTGGTTGTTAGTGTTTGTTGCATTTTCAAGGAAATTCACTGTTAAAAATGACAGCTTTTTATATATTTATTTTTATAAAGGTTAATAAAGCAGGGTGTTTCACCTGGTATCAATGTTCCTCTTTTCTTTTGTTTTTGTTTTTTGTTTGCTTCAGTTGTTGTATTATAATTGAGCCAGAAAGTAAAATGAAGTTAGAGTAAAGAGAAGCTTGTAAAGACGCAGCTGATTGAGTCTGGAGTAATACGAGCAGAGATCTGCTGTGAGGTGAAGCTTGTATTCTGCTGTAATGATTACTCTGAGAGACAGCTGTGTGTTTGGACCACACTCCTCCTCATTATTCATCAGAGTTGGACTTCATTGAATACAGTAAAAGGACACATCAAAGCCTGCGTCTGCGTCTGCGTCTGCATCTGTGGACAGTAAAGACCTGAGCAGGATTCACTGCATTCTGTTTAATGAGTGTTCGTCTTGTTTACATTACACCTGCTTCAGTGCATTATGATTATTATTAATAGTATATTGTTTATTTGAATATGTAGCATTCATTTATTTTAATTTAATGTATGTGATTAATTTGTAGTGTAATTTATTTCATATTATTTTTTTGTTTTACATATAATATTATTATTTATATTATTTATTATTATTATTATTATTATTTTAATGTATAATCATTGTTTATTTAATGTTATCATTAATGACATTTATTATTTCATTATTAATATTATAGTTCATAATAATAATAATAATAATAATAATAATATATCAAATAAACAATGCTACACATTAGAATAAATAATAATACTGGTTATAATAATTAACTAATACATATTACATATGTATTAAAATATGTTTTTTTACATGCGCAAACACACATTATATAATTGTTTATTTTCCCCTTTTTTATTTGTATTTATATGCACGCGCACACACACACATGCACTGTATTACTTTTTATTTGAGTAAGAGTTGTGTGTGTGGTTGATGTTATTGTGCTTTTTTTATTGTATATCTGCTGTTATTAAACCATATTAACTGTACTAAACTGTATTAAACAGTAACATCAGAGGTGATCATGTGATATTATTATTATTATTATTATTATTATTATTATATGTGAAGTGGGACAGTGATGTTCAGTGAGTGTTTATGGGTTAGTTAAAGAGGTAAAAGCGTGTGAAATCTGGTTAGTCATAATCGACTGTTAAACTGAGAGAAGTGATTAGAGTCAGATTGAAAAGAAATGAAGTGATTGGTTCAGACGACAGACTCTGAGCAGATAAATGAAAGGAATGCTGCTCTTCCTCTTCCTGTTTTAATGGGAAGTAACCATGCCAACATGACAGGAAGTGCTGGGAATCTCCCGAGGATGAAGCCTCATTAGTGTTCAGTTTGACTCGCGCTGGAGAAATACAACGACTGTTTTCATCTAAATATGTGACTGAAGCATGCTTTATTCTGTAAATACTGTTAGTGAGAGGTTATCATCAGACCCAGAGTCACTGAGATTCAGATCACAGCATCATCAGATAACCACAGAGTCACTGCTAAACGCATCTTAAAGGAAGAGATCACACACAAAATATTTAAGAAATGTGTCTCTGCATCAGTGTCTCAGTAATGGAAGTAAATGGGTGCCGTCAGAATGAGAGTCTGATAAAAACATCAGAATAATCCACAGCACTCCAGTCCATCAGTTAACAT
>JAUMHE010000214.1:0-15962 GCA_032359235.1 Enteromius mattozi | reverse complement strand
ATTAAAATGCGTTAAAAAACTTAACGCGTTATTTTTTGTGTAATTAATTAATCTAAATTAACGCGTTAAAGTCCCGGACCTAATTTATACATTAAACATATGTTTATGTAATATAAATTATATTAATATAAATATTTACATGTAGCCTACATACATGTAACTATATTCAAAATCTATACTGTAGGTATTCGCATTTATGTATACATAATAAATAAACACAGATATATTATGTAAATAAAAACTTTTATTTTGAATGTGATTAATCACGATTAATTGCTTGACAGCACTACTATATATATATATATATGATTTTTGTTTTATGTATATAATGATATATAATGCTCACCAAGGCTTCATTTTAAAAAAGACAAAAATACAGTAATAACAGTAATATTTGTGAAATCTGATTTCTGAAGGATCATGTGATAGTAATAATGCTGAAAATACAGCTTTGATCAGAAGAATAAATTACAATTTAAAATATTTTAAAATAAGTATTTATATAGCTACATTTTTAAATTGTAATAATTCACAATATTACCATTTTTACAGTATTCTTGTATTCTACAGTATCAAAGAACAGAAGACACTATTAAATATGTTCAGAAGTATTTTTAATTTTTCTTTCTTGTAATTTTGGGCTGAAATATGAGGCTGATATGTTTTGCTGAGATTCACTCACGCTGCCTGCGGTTTGTTTACAGTGATGATGGTTCAGTGAAACTCTTGGTGAAAGCACAAACTCTTAATTTGATTGTTTTTTATGCCGGTTCTGAATCATGGGATGTGCATGCTGTCTGTCTCTTGTTTACCGAGTGTCTCTGTGGAGCTTCAGTCTTTGTATCTGCTGGTGTTCAGCTCCACAGACTCTCCAGATTTATGAACTATTTTCACTTTTATTCATGAATTTTCCATGTGCTCAGTGTGCCGTAGGCCAGAAACAGACTTTACACGAGTACACAAACACGTCCAACTGATTTAATATGATCTGGTGTTACTGAGGACGCTTTCCTTCAGATGTCTGAGACATTAAAGCAGAAGATAGCTATAAACATCAAACTATTTAACCAGAACTCACTCAGAATGTTTCTCTTTTATGATCTGAAAGAGAAAACTGACCATAGAAGAAGACATTTCACCCCACTACTTTTTATCTAAAATATTAACATGTTTGTTAAATTGGGCATGAAATGTGAAATGGCTTTTAGGGCAGGTTTAAATAAAAAAAAGAACAATTATGATGTGCACAGATAAATAAATAAGTTATAATGAACACTGCAATACTGAAAAAAGGGGGAAGAAAAAATTTAGATTTTATGGTGACTAATTGAAATAAAACTAAAATAAAGTAAAATATAAATACTAGAAATGTTAGAAATGTTGCATTGGCAAGTAACTGAAATACAAAAGATGACTGAAAATAAAAACTAAAACTGAAAAAAAAAAAATTAAACCTAAATAGTGCTATTTAAAAAGAATATATATATATATATATATATATATAAATATATATACACAAATGCATATAATGATTGCATAAAAGCATAAAAATTGAAATTAAAATGAAAAATTAAATATAAAAATAAAAGCTAATTCAAAACATAAATAATAAACTTCTGACTTTTTTTCAGTCGCAAGTTAAAAATTTCCTCCACCTGCAATTTTAACTTTTTCTTGCAATTCTGACAGTTTTTCTTGCAAATTGGAATTTAAAAAATGAAAACCGAAATATAAAAATAAAAGCTAATTCAAACATAAATAGTAAAAAAAAAAATTCATAAAGTTATTAGTAAATAATAGTAAAATGATTAGTAGAAGGTAACACCCCTGGTGTAACTGAAACACATTCTGACACTTTTGTGAAAGTTTGTGCACTTGTGTAGAGTTAGTTTGAGGCTTTCAGAGAGTTTGAGCATCATGTGTTAGAAGCGTGTCTGAAAGTCTATAATGAAGACGGATCCGTCAGCGCTGCTCTACATTAGAGGAGTTCAGATGAACAGCACATCTTTATTTCTAACGATGAACGGCACGCGACGCTCAGGACAGATTCAGAAACCAACCAGCATCAGCGGCGTCTGAATCACACACACGTTTACACACACCTTTAATAGATTGAGCTCCAGTCCATGATACCAGCTGCTTGTTGTTCAGCCAACAAAACATTAAAATGCCATTTTCAAAGAAATTCTACAGAAAACAGGAAGTGATGAAGGCTAGGGCCCATATTCACAAAACATCTAAAATACCTCATAACTCGCCGATTAAGGAGAAAATCTTAAAAATAAAGGGCGTGTCAGTCCTAAATTTAGGACTCCTAAGTTTTTCCTCTAAGAGTATTTCACTAAGCATATACTTGATTCATTACTGACACTTAGTCTGCATTTTAAAACCTGAATATGGCAACATAATATCGCACGCTACAATATTTCTATGAATAAATGTCTGACAGGGACTATCAGCCAATCACTGTGTGCATAGTTAATAAGCTTGGTGACATCATCCATAGCATTGAGGTAAACTCCGCCCCTTACTCTTAGCCGTCAATACAACCAAGGAGTGATGATATTACTGTGTCGAGGTCCAAGTGCTGCGAAGCGCTCTTACCATATACCTTATAGTTATCTTCCACTTTGCCATATTTTAATTTGTGTCACCATACTTACTAGTCATGTAACTGTCTTTAAACCGGGAAAATGTGGAAATGTTTGGTGCTTTCTGAATTCATCCCTGTTTGGATCTTAAGGAATGAATGGAGCTAAGCTAAAGGCTAACATAGTGGCTCTCATTAGAGTCATTAAGTGCACGCACTGAGATGGATAAGATATGTATCAACTCATCTAAGTTGAGGGAAGAACATATTGGAAATGAGAAAACTAAAATCCTTTAGGAGAACTCTTAGGGGTTAGATCAAATGTTTTGTGAATACGGGCCCTGATGTTAAGACTGCCTCTTTTACAACTTTCAGAAACTTTCTCTGCTACGTCAAAATGTGTCTTGATTAATTTAGTTATTTTTGAATAAATGAAGTTTAAGTGAAAATGGTGTCTAATGAAACACAAGGTCTCTCCTGTCGCAGGTCCGCTGGCGTGTAAAATCAGTCCAGAGACGTCCAGAATACGGCCGCTCACACAGGACGTGTTCCGGTTCTGTTTGCACGGTTTTTAATTGTTAGTTTATGCGCAAATTGCATTGCACTTTGACACCATATCACAAATATAAACGTTGAAACGTGCAGCTGATTTTAACACACGTATACGTCCTGTGTAAACTACCAAAGCCTGCTTCTGCCACTGAATTAAAACGGTAATTGCAACTTTTGATCTCGCAATTCTGACTTCCTTCTTGTAATTCCGAATATGCATCTCACAATTCTGACTTTTTTTTCCACAATTGTGAGTTCGTATCTTGCTATTCTTTTTTTTTTTTCCTTCCCTTGACATTTTTCTCGCAATTGCAAGTTTACATTTTGCAATCACTTTTTCCTCGTAATTCTGACTATTTCTCTTGCAAATCTGTTTTTTTTCCTCCCAATTGCCAGTTTCACACAATACAGATTTTCTCACAATTTTCCCACTATTCTGACTTTTTTTCTCACGATTCAGACATTTTTCCCCTTGCAATTCAGACTTTATAACTCAATAACGCAACTGTGAATTTACATCTCGCAATTCTGAGTTGACATATTGCAATTTGACTTATTTCTGTTTCTTTTCGAATTGCAAGTGTACATTACAAGTTTCTGGTATTTTTTTCCTCACAATTCAGACTTTTTTCTCAAAATATGACTTTATTTCTTGCAATTCAGATTATTTCCTCACAATTGTTGGTTTGTCACAATTCCGCAGTTCTGACTTCATATCTTGCTATTCAGATTTTTCCTCCCCTGAAATTCTGACTATTTTCTCGCAATTGACATTTTCTTTGCTATTGCGCGAAAAGTCAGAATTGTGAAATAAAAATTTGCAATTACCGTCTTCATTTTTAATTCGGTGGCTGAAACGGGCTTCCATAGTAAAGGCCCATTCCGCTGCAGGCTTGAACTCAGACTGAAGCACAAAAGAAGTGTCTGAGAGACACTTTTCTGGATCCGTCGAGGTTACGGATGATGAAAAGCATCACATGGATTGAGTCATGAGCACATGGATTGTTTCCACATTTTTCAGCGTTGAAGTCGATGTTTTTGGACGCTGGTTCTTCATAAGCACAAGATGATTCATCCAAACGTTCCCACCAGTGACTCCTGGCTTCTTTCTATTTCTTTGGATGGGTTCCTACAGTGTTTTTAATCTCATGGTCTGTATGTCGTGCTCTTTTATCAAATCGTTATGGATTTGATCATGTTGCCGTTTTTTCTCACTTGGAGTTTCGGCACAAGTGCCATTTTGCTCGCCAAAAGACAAGCACACGTTGGTCTCCATGTTGGAGATGAGATGATGGACGGTCAAGGTTCCTGCTTCTGAATAGAGGAATAATTCACCTTCAGAGCATCATTCTGTCATTATTTACCCTCGTCATGATACTATTTTTACAGACGAACACAAAAAGGAGAATTCCTGAAGTGCATATCTTATTTTTGTGCCAAAAATAGCATCGTAAATGATGGCAGAATGATTCACGTGAATGTTTCCTTTATAGCGTGTCTCAGAACGAACTGAACGTACGTCGGACTTTCACGTGACTGCATTGAACGAAGAAGCTCTATATGATGACATAATTTATATGCTATTGGTGCTAGAGTGGAGATGTTGGGGAATATTTCCTCAAGCACTTGTTCTCTGGTATTTGACATTGTTTTCATTTACACATTGTCTTATATTGAATATGATGATAATGTGGTTTGTTTTGTTGGTTTGTCAAGTACATTTTAGCAATAAATGCCTTTGATTCAAAACCATGATTCATGGAGTTATTCATATTCAGTGTTGGGGGTAACGCATTACAAGTTACATAATCAGATTACTTTCTTTAAGTTATTAGTAAAGTACTGTACACACGTGACTTTAGATTTCCTACAGCCTGATGATAATTCATTTCACTTTTGTTTTGTGCCGGCATGTTTTGTTTTTTTTGTTTTTTTCTGATAACCCCTCAAGTTTATTCTAGACAAAGATGCGCTGAGAGGAATAAGCTTTGGACAAAGGAGGCTTGATCCAGCAGAGAAGATCATTTACATGAGTAAGTCTTTCTTTCATTAGCTTGCTTGCATTAGTTGTTATTGTGTTACTGTGACACAACTTGTAGAGAAGCAAAGGGCACAAACTAACACAGGGTTAGTTGTAACACAAGTGGGTTAAATATTTCCACACATGATTGCGTAACCAAAATTCAAATATCAATGGCTATTTATTTTACCATAGCACAAGTTAAGTTCTGGCTACATTTTTCTGATAACATTTGAAGCTGTCATATGGTCAGGTTACAATGTACCCCACCTACGGGGCTTGTTGTCACATTTCCCATTTCTTTTTAGGAAAATACTGAAAGAAATATACTGTAATTATGAAAGAAAGTGACATATATACAAGTGTGAAATTAATGTGAATTGTAAACTCTGGACTTACACAAACTATGGGATAATTCCTGACTACATGTACAAACATTATGAAGCGTATGATGTTTCATTTCATCTAAACGTCTCATGATGCCAAGATGGGTTTTTTTATGTTCTATAAAATAGAAAACTACACAATATAAAAGTAATATAAAGTGTTTACACTTTAACACTAAACAATATTTAGACAAAACTTTACTGCGACTCTGTTAGCAAATGTTTATGTCTTTGACATGCTTAACAATAATTTAGTTTTCCAGATATACAATGCTTTTTTATTGTATAATACATACAAAGCGTGCTTGTGTTTATGACAAAAAAATATATTTTTTATTTATTAAGGAATTAAGAGTGACCAAAATTAGAGTTTGCTAAATTTTCTGCTATAAAAAGTAACTAAGTAACATAATTTGTTACTTTTTAGTTAGTAATGCAATATTGCAATGCTTTAATTTTGAAAGTAACCCTGTTCACACAGATGTACAGTAAACACACGTGATCGTTGTGATTTGAAGTGATTCTCTGTGGCAATCTGCTGTATTTGATGAGTTGTGTGCTGTTTGTCTCATTAAATGAATCCAGAAGAACAATTATTTATCCAGCCACAGGGTAATAAGAATCAATTCCACTCATTGGAACCCCTAATTGGATTCATTACCGTTGGACTAATTACTAATTGGACTAGTGCTGTTTAACACAGAGGTCAGTCTGCAGAGAAGCAGCTGTGTTTCATTGGTTCTATTAAAGGTTCTCGAGTGTCTTCACTCATCCGGGGATGTGTAGTAAAATACAGCAGCGCTACTGAATCTACATTTTGTTACTTGCTCTGCATTCAGGACACACATTATTAGTTTCATTCATTGCCTGGGAATCAGACCCATGATCTTGACTTTGTTTGAGCTACAGGAATCCACCACACCACAGTAAATGAAATGTCTTATCTGAGTCGTGCGTTTGGCTGGAACTGTATGTGATGAAAGACTGCCACCTAAAATAATGAAAAAATGATAACCAGACAACACAGATTTATATTGGCGTCCTCTCTCTCACGATCCTATGGAGACCCGTTTCTGCCACTGAAAAAACTAATAATAAAAGGTTATTGCGACTTTTTATCTCACAATTGTATTTTCTTAGAATTGTGTGATACAAACTCGCAATTCTGGCTTATTTACTTTATAAAGTCAGAATTGTGAGATATAAAGTTTTGCGAGTTCTAAGGTCAGAAATGCAAAATATAAAATCAGAATTCCGACTTTTTTCACGTAATTGCAAATTTATATCACGCAATTCTGAGAGAAAAAAAAGGCAGAATTATGAGTTGCAATAACCTTTATTTTTTTAATGATTCAAAGAATGATGAACTAAACTGTTAGACTTCCTCCAGTGAAAAAGGCCATGTCCTGTCGTCTCTCTTTTTGTTGTTCAGAGCTGTTTTGGCTTGTAACTTGATCTGTGCAGATTTCTCTCTTGATTCAGACCAGAACACTTCTTCACTGAAGGAAGAATTATTATGGATTATAGACTCGTATTTGAGTTAAAAACATCTTAACGCTGGATTAGTTTCATCTTTTATCTTCTCCAGATGTTAACTGATGGACTGGAGTGCTGTGGATTATTCTGATGTTTTTATATGACGGCACCCATTCACTGCAGAGCATCCACTGCTGAGACACATTTCACCAATTTTTCATCTGTTTAAGGAAGTGGTTCTGCTCATTTCTTGAAGATTTCAGCTCTGTTCTTTGCTCTAGTACCATATGAAGACATGAACATTGCCAATACAAGACTTTTGCTCTAATCAAATGGTGACCCTGTCTGTTTCTTTCTCTGTTTCCTTCCTCTCTCTTCTGCTCTGTGTTTTCTGCATGCACAGTCCTGGAAGTGTCACAGCTCGTGTCCGAATGGAGTGCGCTCTTGTAATTGGAAATTTCAAATCTTCCGCAGCAGACTGAAGTAACAAACCAATTTCCCCACCGAACGCTGAGAAGAGTCGCTCAAGACGGCCGACTATCTAAATGCAAATGCAGACGATTATTCCAAGAGCCCCGACACCAAATGAGGTTATGCCGTTCACTACAGGCCGCGTCACGCTGGAAATTGGCTTGTTTGAAATTCTCCCCAGGACATGAGAAGTGACCACAATCCTGAGAAATAATTCAATGATAGTCCAGCAGCGATGGAGGGTATCTCATTCACATCAGTCTGGAATTATGTCCTAACCAGCTGCGACAAGCAATGAGTGAAACTGCATTTAGTTGGTGACTGGTTTGTATTTCAGGAGGTTGATCCATCTGTACTGAAAACTCATTTGAGCAAAGTATATTCGTCATCAGATACAGAGCAGGAGAGATTGATCATGCAAGCTGAGAAATGCCGGATTTGGACAAAGTTTCTCATCACAATGATGCTGCCTGGAGAAACATCTCAGGAAAATACATAGTAGGCCTACGTGTTTTTACTTTTAAAGATATATTCATATTTATTCAAACAAATGGTTGGCACTTATTTAAAAAATCTATTAATAAAACAATATATATTACATTTTAAATGGTCCATTTACAGACCGAAACGAAATACTCTCCTGTTCAATAGTCGGTGCTTATTAAAAAAAGTAAATAAATAAAAAATGAAATAAATAAAAATTAAAATAAATAAATAAACATACTCCTTGTGCATGTCCTTACGGTAATTTTTGTCGTATTAATTTTCTCTGTCTTAATGGAATTTTAATGTTTAAAGTGACTTCTATTTTTAAAATGATTTATTTTTAAATAATTTTGAAAATTTGTATGATTTTATTATTCAGTTTTACAACTTTTGACATCAACAGCACGATTTGGGAAATGTTTTGTCCCTTTTAAGAGGCCATAATTCTAACTATAAATGATTTTTTAGTTGATTAGTTGAATTTTGATAAACTACTGCTAAATTTAATGCAGAAACGTTTATTTTCTATGAAGATGCTTTGAGATGATTTGCTGTCCGAGACGAGAAGAGACTAGAGAGCTGCTGGTTTGGGTTATTTTGATCAGTTTGTGTGTTAATCCAGTAGACTGAGATAAGTTTCCCTCAAATTCAACCGTCAGTGACATCACGTCCTGTGTAAGATATATCACAGCTTATGAACAAACTTATGAACAGGTGAGCTAATTAAGACAACATTTTCATAACTTACTCATCTTGATGATAAACTTGACCGCTTCTTGCAGACTTCTTAAAAGTACCGTATTATCAGCTTAACTTTACCTCAAATCTGTCCAGTCATTATTCGCGCTCTTTTCAGGACCATAACGGACACATGATGCCATCTAGCAGTTAAAACACTAATCACTAACTTTTTTTTGTCAGATGAAACCCAAAATATGTATATAATAATTTAGATATACCCCTAAAACCCACATGAAAAAGCTGTTGTGGCAATATATCAACTATAGCAATATAAACAAATTATTTTAACCAATACTGTACTGTTTTATACAACTACGGGTATATTATACTACAATATACAACAGTTTACTGCAGTAAAAACTAAATACTACAGTAGTTCACTATACAGTAAGCTGTAGTATTTGTTAAAGTGTTCTAAATACTGTAATAAATACAGTACAATACACTTAATTACTATAGTATTTTTTCATGTGGGTTCAATATGTACTTTCAATAATAATATTTCAATAATTTAACAATTTGCATGTTCATGTCTGATAATGGTCACGTGCCATGCAAGTAAAAAAAATAAAAAATTATTCTGAACATCTATATGATTTAATTTATTCAGTTTCATAAACTCACAAACTGATTTTTGTGGAAATAATCTAGTTCAGAAAATATTTTGTTCATCTTTTATTATCTCTATTCTTAGCAAGGCATTGCTGTTAACATTAGTTTGTGGTCATAAAATAAATGTACTACATATAATATAAAATATGAATATTACATAGAATGCAAGAAATAGAATTTGCAGAAAAATACAAGTTTATTTGGTTAAAACATCACCCAAAATAACACTGTTTAAATACACGTAACATGAGTATAAAATGTGAAAAATAAATGCAATAAGGTAAACATTTGTGGTAAACTACTATAGTATATTTCTGATTAATGCTTTTAGCCCTCCACAACCATAAAAACACAAGTCTCCAGCAGAATACTCATACGCTTACCAGTAAAAATAGTCGATTAACATGTTCTCAAAAGAGCATTCTCTGTGATAAACATCTGCATTGTGCTCATAAGAAGTTATTTGTTTTCAGGCACTGAAGTGAGGTTGAAGTGAAGACGTGCTGTTCTTCAGAGGTGTCCGTGATGATACAGTACCGTATGCTGGTGTGTCACTAACTCACTGGAGATTCACATGAATCCAGAGCTGAAGAACGACAAACACATGCCACAGATTCCCACAATACTCTCAGACTCACGCTTCTGTTATCCAACACATATGAACATATCTAGGATTCATTCAAATCTAGAGCTGATGCTGATTAACTAGTTCTTGTTCAGCTGATACAGATCCTCATTTTTTATTTAGTGTATATCTTGTACAGCAGTTTATCATCACATCTAAATCTAAAAATACGCTGTGTTTTGTGTCAGTTTTCTATAATGAATGTCCATTAATGTAGGATTCATCAAAATCTGATCAGATGGTATGATTAGCAATTTCTCATCAGCTTCTTAAATTTGTGAATCCTAATTTAGAAACAAAAATAGTAATTACCAAAAGCTCCAATAACTGCTTAACTGAAAAAAAGGGCAAAGATATTAGTTTTAAAATATGTAGACATAATTAATGTGTAAGATTGTCTTTTAAAAATATATGCATTTTAACATTATGAGGATAAAGCTTCATACCAAAGTGATATTAATCACAACTGAGGAAAACAACAATAATAATAACAGTAATAATAATAAATAGTAATTATGATTATGTATTTATTATTAGTAGTATTACTGCTACTAATAATAACAACAACAACTATTATTATTACTATTTAGTTTATTATTACTGTTATTTATACTTTTGTTTATATTTTACCAGTTACATCATATTTTAAATATTCATTTATAACATTTAATGGCTTTTTATTCATAATAAACATTATAATAATTAATTTTCTAAATAATAAATCCCATTCTCTTCCTTTTCATGTTGTTGGGAGCTGGTAATACAAGTTTCTTTTACATTTTAGCAAGTAAATACTAAGATTTATTAACATCTAGAGATGATCCCAATGTGTCATCTTTTATTCTCTTATCAAGAGCTCTGATAAACACCACAAACACTTCATATGCTGCTTGGTTAACTGACAAGTAAATAAATATACTTTAAAATGAAACAAAATTGAATAATACATTTAAATAATATCTATACATTATTATTTATAGTTTGTTTATATTTCACTCTCCAGTTTATTATCCTCTCTAAATGTGTAATATAGAATTAGTATTTATTATAAATGAACTTCCCTGCCTCTTCCTTCTCATTAGTGACTGGTAATGTAAGGTGTGTGATGCAGGGTTGCCAGGTTGTCTGCTGTGTTTACTCACTTCTTGCGGTCCTTGTCCTTCTTGTTGTTGGTGCTGGTGTTGAAGGACTGAGCCTGCAGGAGCTCGGTGGCAGCTTTACGTTTGCTGAAGACGCTCATCTCCTCCTCCAGACTCCTGCGCTTCTCCTCCAGCTTACTCTTCTCATCCGCATGAAGCCGCTTCAGCTGCTCGAACTTCCCCTGGAGCTGAAACACACACAGGCCATTGTGTATGAATACATCAAAGGTAGATCAATGAGGCACATTTAAATGCGATATGGACTAAGCAGGCCTAGAATATACGTCTTAATGTAATACTAAAATTAATTGATCACCAAAAAAAAAATTTACATATTGTTACAACATTCTACAAAAATCAAGACTGAATATATTTGGTCAAAATCCCATGTTCTAAAAGATGACTGTAGAAGACCATACTGATGAAAACCTGCAGAACTGATTGAGTCATGCGTCTCTGTGTGTGTGTGTTACCTCTCGCTCAGCGTCCTTCAGCTCGGCCTCCTTCTCTTTGACTCTCTGGACAAACGTCTGTCTCATCTCCTCCTCTCGTCTCTGCAGCTCTCCCAGAAACTCCTGACGCTTCTCCTCGTACGTCTGCTGAAGACTGCAGTGATGAAGATGATGATGAAGAAGAACAGCGTGATTAAGCATCAGAGCATCATCAGATCTCCAGCCGCCTCACGGTTTATTAACCGCTTTTGATTATTAATCTCAGGGAGTAAAATAGTCAGATAAAGCTGGAGTAAAATCAAAGGACCTGAATCAGCAGCTTTAATACCCTGTTAATTAAACACAGAATCAGATGAATATTGAATAATGTGTTTTTTTTTGAAGATTGTTTCTGTCCAGTCCGCTCGTTTTATCATATTTTACCACAGCTGTCGTGGGGTTTTTTTGTCTGGCAGTGGCATCAGGTATGCGATAATATTTCTAATTTGAGGCTGTATTATGTTGATTCTGGAACCCAACATCACAACAAGATGATATTTCAGTCTTCCCTTTGTTTTGTATCCAGCTAAGCTAAAAGGTGCAAAATATGGGACCTTTGGTGTCTTGAAATTATAATGGTCATTATTGAAATCTTTAATACATGAGACTTTATATCTTTAAATGTGGTCAGACTGCATTTAAACAGCCGCTTCTTGAGAATGATCAGACTCTTAAAACGCTCCTTCAGTGTGAATGAGAGCGGATCTGAAGCGTCTCGTAAGAAAGCCAGCAGAGCTCAGGCTGTGCAGAAATCTGAGGAATGTCTCTGAGAGCGAGGTCAAACACACAGTTCCCAGGCCCCTGGTCATTAGCAGGGAAACACACACACAGACACTCACTCACACACACACACACACACACACACTCTCTCACACACACCTGACAGGCTTGCACTCGGGGTCTGTGTCTCTGAAGCCCATCTCCTCCAGCTTGCAGCGTCTGTAGAGCTCGTAATGTCTGGTGTGTGTCTGCTCACGCAGGTCCTCCATGTTCACACAGATCAGCATCTCTCGCAGCTTCACGAAGTCACAGTGGTTCTCGTTCTCCACTGAAACACACACACAGAATAAATCGAACAGAACACATACATCTATATGGCCTGTAAATGTAAATGTCCTTCTCTAGTAATGCTAAAAGTTATCAAAAAAGTGTAAACGTAACATACAAAGTAACAAAAACAAGTTCTAAATAATTTTTTTTTTTTTTTTTAAACTTCCAAGCATTTGTAAAATAAAAATAAAGCAAAAAGTTTCAACAGATCTCAGTGAATATTTAGTTTTTTTTACAAAATAGGAAATAAAAAAGAGAGAGGAGAGAACAGGTTAGATCTCAGCCCAGTGGAGAATGTGTCTCAGTCCCCGGGGTGGCTTGCACGGCTTATCTGGACGCGGACTAACAATCTCCAGCTGGGTCCGATCAGCCGGTGATGGGGGCGCTGAGGTGTTCCTTGTTGGTTCCCAGGGCAACGCTGATCTGAACTCGGGATACTTGTTAACAACATAGGGGGATATAGGGGGTGGGTGGGGAGTGACCCCTGACAGACCTGAAAAAGCCGACCACATCCAAGAAAGTGTGTCGGCATTGGCGTTGGCTGCCCCAGCCAGATGGCGAACATCAAAGTGGAAGTCCTGGAGTGCGAGGAACCACCGTATTACCGTGGCATTTGTGTCTTTTGCTCGGGACATCCACTGTAATGGAGCATGATCAGTGACAAGGGTGAACTTACCACCAAGAAGGTAGTACTGGAGCTCCAGGACTGCCCACTTGACGGCTAGGGCCTTCCATTTTACCGTGGAATACCTCTTCTCAGCTGGGGTCAGCTTCCTACTGATGTAGAGAACGGGATGTTCCTCACCATCCGAAATTTGGGACAGGACGGCTCCCAATCCTGCCTCTGAAGCATCTGTTTGTAGCAGGAAGGGGGAGGCAAAGTCCGGAGCTCGCAAGACCGGTTCCGAGGTGAGGGCTTTCTTGACCGCCAAGAAGGCTTCTTCCGCTCGGGGGTTCTACTCTATCTTCTCAGGCTGCCCCTTCCTGGTCAGATCTGTCAGAGGGGCGGCTAGAGAGGTGAAGTTGGGGATAAAACAGCGATAATATCCCGCCAACCCTAAGAAAGCTTGTACCTGGGTTTTAAACACGGGTCTTTCGGCTGACCGGCCGGCTTCTACCTTCTTTTCTTGGGGCTTGATGAGGCATCTCTTTCCACCTGGAAACCCAGTTACTTTGCTTCAAACAGGGCAACATGGCATTTGCGAGGATTGGCGGTCAGCCCAGCCCGATGTAGCTCCAACAGCACCCTTCGGAGTTGCTCCAGATGGTCCTCCCAGCAGTCTGAGTGAATGACCACGTCATCCAGATAAGTGGCTGCGTACTGTTGGTGAGGCCGGAGTAGGATGTCCATTAGGCATTGGAACGTGGCTGGAGCCCCGTGTAACCCGAAGGGAAGGGTCCGATATTGCCAGTGGCCACTAGGGGTTGAGAACGCTGTTTTTGACTTAGCCTTCTCGGTCAACGGTACTTGCCAGTAAACTTTGGTGAGATAGTGTGAAAGTGTGGAAATATATTGGGCCCTTCCTAGTGGTCGTGGAGTTCATTCACTCGGGGCATCGGGTAGCTGTCGAACTCATTAGTCATTACAAAACCGGAGGGTGCCGTCGGGCTTTGGGACAAGAACAGTCGGGCTGGACCATGGGCTGCCTGATGGTTCAATTACCCCTAACTCTTTCACGAGGGCCATTACTCTGTCAATTCTCTGTCTCATCTGGGTGACATGTTCTACAACTGACCTCTGCGGGGCAGGCTGTTGCTGTTCCCAGGCCTCCTTGGCCACATCCAGCAGACCTCTGGGTTGTCGGCCGAAGACGAGCTCGAATGGGATAAAGCTTGGGGAACCTCTCGTATCCCAAATAAGACGTATGGCAACACCAGATCCCAATCCCATTAATCCTCCGCCACCACTCGTCTCAGCATCTGTTTGAGCGTTTGGTTAAACCGTTCAACGAACACAGATTCTGTTTTTGACTTCGGAACCACCAACAACAACTTTTCCTCCCCCCTCCGCTGGGCGACACAGTACAGCAAACCGTTCTCCACTATGAAGTGTGGGAGAGGATGGGGACCTGGACGAATTTCCTTACCCTCCACCGAGCACACTTGGGACCAGCAGTGTCGCAGGCTATCATCTTCTCTTTGGGCCCGGCCGAAGGAGCCCCCTTCCCTCACTTGTTGATAAATGTCAAAGAACACAATAGTATTAGGGGTAGGGAACTCACTCTCTCTCCAACTGTCCAAAGCTAGAAGAACCGGTTGGCGGCGGGCCCCTCTTCCCGACCTTTGACTTGGGCCAGGGTGGCAGGAGGTGGGGCTGGACCAGGCTGTAAGCGCTACCGGAGTCTAAGAGAACCTTCATTTACCATCTGCTAATTGTAACTTTGGCCTCCGGAGCTCCTAACGGAATTTCTCAATGCACAATACAGCCTGCCAGCCAGGACTTCGGGTGATGGGACGAGACTTCGGTGGGCATCGGTTCATCTCTAGGACCAGGTTCTGCCGCCCTGCTGACTGGTCGCAAGATGCCCTCCAGCGCGCGTTGCTCCTGGGCCACCCTCCGGGGGAAATGGCGGCGCTCTCTCTCCCAGGTCTCTCCGATGCGCCCCCTCCGCCAGCTCAATCGCTTCCACTAGTTTGAGTGTGGAGCCGGGATTCCACATTCCTACCACCTGACGAGGTGACCGTGGCAGGGCTCGATAACCACCCTCTCTGAAACTTGAGCGGCTGAGGGGTTGCCGTCTAGCAGCCAGTGCTGGGCGAGGTGAGTCAGTTCGGCGGCTTGGGCCCGGGCGGGAAGGCGAGGTTGAAACACCCAATTATGAAAGCATTGGGCGGCACATATCGATGATAGCCCCAATCCTCGCCAGTATTTCCCGTTTCACTTCGTCATACTGTTCAGCTAATGCCACTGGCAAACTAAAAAACGCTTGCTGTGCTTTGCCTGTTAACAGCGGCGCCTCCACCCGGGCCCAATCCTCTTGAGCCCAGCCTTTGGTGGTCGCTGTATTCTCAAACATTTGCAGACACATTTCGACGCCCTCATGGGCCATCATTTTCGGGAGCAACTTCGCGGCTTGGCCGGGGACTAACGATCTCCAGTTGGGGCCGATCAGATGGTGATGAGGGCCTGAGGTGTTTCTCGTTGGTTCCCAGGGCAACGCTGATCTGAACTCGGGTTGCTATATATATATATATATATATATATATATAGTGGGGCAAAAAAAGTATTTAGTCAGCCACCAATTTTGCAAGTTCTCCCACTTAAAAAGATGAGAGAAGCCTGTAATTTTCATCATAGGTATACCTCAACTATGAGAGACAAA
>JAUMHE010000213.1:0-29302 GCA_032359235.1 Enteromius mattozi | reverse complement strand
TACATATCCCTAAACCTACCCAACTACACCCCCTGATCACCCCCTGTTCCAGTTACTCTTATACATACTGCTGTTACGAAATGTAGCTATGTAATTCCTGTTTCATGACTACTTAGTGAAGTGAAAAAAGTGTTGTTGTTACCAATGTCCTGTTACACATTTGTACTTCCACACACCATTCTGAGGATTGTTACATGTGTGTAGTTACAGAAATATTACAGCTGTAGATACTATGTACCAGTGTATACTTACACTGTGGTTACATACTAGATACACATCTAGTTACTATGGAAGTACACAGGTATTAGGGACACTTAATGTAAAGTGGGACCAAAAAAGGATTAATTGTAATTCTATGAGAATATGGAAGTTCACACCCCAGCTATAATAATCAGTGGTCATTTACCATTGAGATATTACTATAGTGTTTTTTTAGGGTTTTTTTCTTGTTTTTATTTTAAAAGTCTAAATATTTTTTTTTTGTTTTTGGTTATTTTAGTACCTCACGTTTAACTAAGTGTAAATGTTTTATTAGCTATTTATTAGCTAAAATAAAATGATTTATTTTAAAAATAACATTTTTTATGATTTTAGTTTTAATTTTGAATAGTTTTAATTTAATGTTAGACTATATACCCTGATAACATTTAAAAAGTAACTTTTTGTGGGTTTAGTTTTTGTAAGCTTTAATGACCCTGATTTTAGTAACTACATTAGAGGAAGGATATTGTTGGAATCACTTTATAACATATTTCAGCTGATAAAAACACATGCAGCCATTTAGAATCAGACTTTAAAAGACGGCAGAAGATATAACTGCCATGCGGGCTTATATCAAACAGAGCTTGGTGTGGATGCCAGTTATTGATATTATCTTTCTCGATATGAATAGGCATTAAAGAAAGCTAAAACATTCTATTCATATGTGCCAATAATTTTCTTTGGGTGTTCTTTATTCATTTTGTGTACCTTGTGATATTGGTCTAATGGTTTTGCTAGAATTTTGTCACAGGTTCTGTTGAATTCATCTGTGTAATTAATGCAGTTGTCACTCTGTCTGCAGTTTCCTGTTGTGTGTTCCCATCTGCAGCACAAGGCATGTTCTTTTTGTAATTTAGATAGAGTCTCCTCTCCCCTCCCCTCCATGTCTCACTAATGTGCAGAACTATGGAGGTTAGATTACAGAGTGTGTTCAGTAGCTATAGCTGTGTATTTGAGCCTCTGATAGAACTTCAACTCCATAATCACTCATTTTACTTGTTATTTTAAGCTGTTTATTCAGATCATGCTGCTGTGCAGGGGATTTATGAATTCACTTCATCATTCCTCACCATAAACTTTACCTCCAGTGGTGTGATTGCATAGATCAAAGCTTCTGCCCACATACAGTAGTTTTGTTTCCATGCTTCCCCTCAGCTCTTAGTAATTTGTAATCTTAAATTATTTACTGTATAATTTTTTTAAAAGAATAATTCTCAAATTTCCCAATGCCCTCCTGAAGAACACAGACTCATCCACAATGCCCAAAGTGCTCAGAGAAAAGAGGGTACGTGTGCTGCATTTAGTGTTTAGCTCAAAGTTTTGTAGCTTGTTATAGATTTCAGTTGGCATAAAATAAAATAGTATAGTGCTAGAGTTTTGAGTTATTGAGCTGATTATTGATACCTACTGTTTATAAAATAACTTCATGGTAACACTTATATGACGCATATATTTAGATTTAATTACAAGGGCTTTCAAAAGGCATTACAATGCATGTATTATATATAAAAAAAAAATATTTCATAATATGTTGTATCATTACAGTTACAGTGTAATGCATTACAATATTCAAGCCTACCTATTTGTTGTTAGAAATTTTTTACTGTATGTTAATAAGAAGGTTTTGACCACTTGAGATGTAGTAGATATTGTTTAGATCTTAAATATTTCTCAACCTATAATACATTATTATAATGTTTTTTATGATTATTAATATTATATTTATATAGCAGTATTCATGCAGAATAAGGGTAATGCATTATAGGTATAGTGTTACCCAACTTAAAGTTTATCAGAAATATCAGAAACTGTATAGAAAACAACACAGAAAGGCTGAGCTAGGGGTAGTCGAGCAGAACCTGATTTTGCTGAGTTCTACATGTTCCTAGGTCAACATCTTTGTTGACCCTGGAACAACATTGTGATTAGCCAATCAGATTTAAAGAACCAGTTTATGGTTTTTGTGAAGTTTACACTCAATGTTTGGTGCTTATACATCAGTGACACTCATCCTTAAATATGATTTTAGGCATTACTCATGGGTACGGTTAGGTTTAGGTGTATAGTTATGGTCAAAACTAAAATTATGGATGGTGGATTATGGTGGTCAATGGGGATCATCTCTATCACAGTTACACACTCATGTTGCTGCTCATGAAAACCTATCATTGCACCCATTTTTACTTATTTTTATAAAAATAAGTGATTTTAAGCCATTTAAATGCAATAGGCAGCAAAATAGAATTGGTTTAGTGCTGTTAGAGAGCCAGTGCTCCTAGAGCGGGGGAGTATTGAACTGAACATTGAGCTATTTTTGCTGCTTTATAGGCCTTGAACAGTTGAATACACACCCTTGTATGTGTCAAATATGCCCGCCTTTGCAAGTATCCTTGTAAACAAAGTAATTTAGGTCTTAAATGAAAGCAAACAGCTAAGAAAGAAAACACATCTGGGTCACACTTTATTTTAAGGTCTAATTCTTGCAATCAACAAACTATTAACTATGGTTTTTACCTCAATAAACTCCTAATTTGATGCTTTAATAGTTAGTCAGGTAGTTTTTAAGCTCAGGTATTGGATAGGGATATGAATGTAGAATATGGTGATGCAGAATATGTAATAATAATAAACAGTTATAATAAACAGCCAATATGGCATTCTAATAAGCAACTAGTTAATAATGAGAATATGTCCCTATACTAAAGTGTTGCACACATGTGTAACGGTATACTGGATCCAGGCAGTTCTTAAAGTTGCTTGTCTTCAGTGAGCCTAAGGCTAGTAGTTATTTTGTGATACTATTGATACTGCTGACAAAAATGATCATATTTAGTATCGGAAATGTCTATATAATAAAGACCCTATTTAAACCAAAAATACTTATATTGCGATATACTGTTAACATGAAATAAAATGACTCATAAGGTTTTGGTCATATCGCCCACACTTATGTTCATTACTCAATTTATAATTATAAAGGAGCATTCGTTTGTAGTTATACACTTCCAGAGGAAGTCTTTTGGCAAAATACTGCAACAGGATATGCTTTAAATACACACTCATTGGAAGTATAACCACAAGATTACTCAGTGCACAACATGTGATGAGTGTGATAACATTTATTATCTTTGTAAATTTATATCTCAATTTTTCCTTTATCAGTATAGGGATATATACCACCTATAGGAATTACATCTGTAGCACACTTCACCTACACCACTAAAAAACAATTAGAGTACAGTCAAGCCAGGTCATGTTTATTCATAAAGCACTTTATTCAATACAGATTGCTTCAAAACAGCTTTACAGTAATAATCAGTGTCACAAAACTTGGAAATAATAAAATATTGATTTTTAACTATATGAAGTAGCTCTACAGAAGACAATAGTGGCATTATTGAGCTCAGTTTACTGTAATTTAATTATTATATAAGAAATTGTTACAGTTCAATGAATATTAATTGTCTTTTAAGCCCCAACTAACACATTTAGATGCTTAAAAGCTGAAAAAACAACAACAACTAAAGCATTTGTTCAGATGAAAATTATAATTTCTTTAACAAAGTTTAAAATTTGATATAAGTTTTAAACCTTAAACTTCTCAAATACAACATTTATCATTGTATGTTCTTTAGATACAGTTTTTTTTGCTCACACTTGATATTAGGTATTAACTACTATGTATTTACAAAAAAATAAGTACAATGTGCTTATGTCATATCGTTTATATTGTATTACAAAACACTTCTGCTGCTGGGATACAGGTGAGGTTAAGGTCAGGTTTGGTGGTATGCGTAGGTTTAAGGGTAGATAAAAGTTTAAAGAATGTAATTATAAAGTGTAATTATAAATGCAATTACAGAAATTAATTACAGATGCAATTAAATCTAGGTTTTTTAAAAAACATAAGTACAATGTAAAAACATGTATGTACACAATAAGTGCATTGTACCAAAGTATTAATTCAAATGTAAGTACACAGTTAAGGCCACCTAATATAAAGTGGGACCATTTTTTAATTTTATTTATTTATTTATTTATTTTAAATTGACAAACGAGACCAATTTATTTTCTCTATCAGAAAACATGTAGCTTGGAGCATCAACTTTTGCAACTACAGAAGACATGTTTAAGCGTGTGTGCTTGTGAAATCACCTGAATGATGCGAGTTAGGAAAACTGTGTTCTGGATGAGCACAGTCATATATCCGGATATACAGTTTGACAAAGACATTACACACAGATACGATTCACTGATTGAATCACTGATATATTCAAAAATGATATATTCAAAAATGCAAACTTATACACACCACTGTTTGTTGACGGACAGCAGCTCTATTTTGGCTTTGTTTGGAATGATTTTTATTGGCGAAATACACAAAATTTATTTCCTGTTTATTAAATTATTGAATAAAAATGTTAAATTTGCAAGCATGCTGATATTCGTAAAACAGCACACTTGTTTGCGTTTACACAGCTTAACTGTGTCATACATGAACTGCTGTATGTGACATGCAGTCTGTCAGGCCACATCACACAGTGAAAGTGGATGTGCTTCTGTTTATTTTTTGCAAAATTGCATGACTTTATGCTTCCACATAATTAAAACGACATTCACAGTGTTCTCATAGATGATACACATCATAAAACTCTAGTACAGACCTGAGTGTGTTAATGTTCTGTGTGCATTGCTGAATGAGTTCAGCTTTGAGTAGAAACCGTTCCCTTAGGCACTGCTGCTGACATATTGCATTATGTATGTGTGTGTGTGTGTGTTTTCAGAAAATCACGCCCAGCTCGTCTTGTGACCGTCTTGAAAGAACTGTGTGCCCTTTGTGTTAGTTTGTGTGTATAAACCTTCTCTAGTCTGTTTGTGAGCCTGTTTAGATTTCTCCGTTTGTCCTGTGCATTATTTTGTCTTGTGTGTATGTTTGTATGTCCTTGGCGATGGGTGAGTTACTAAAATGCGTGTTTATTTTATACCTGTTTGTGTGCGTTCTTTGTGTGCATCTGTTGCTGTGCGTCTCTGTTCTCACACATAAAAGCCTTTGGCTTGGTCCCGATGGCTGGCATGCATGTCAATGACGCTGCTGTTGTGTTGTGGAGGTGATATGTGTGCACAGAGAGCTTTAACTGCTGTAAGACAATGCAAATCCACACATCACTCACAGGAAAAGCTGCTGACAGACCTAAACACAGCACTTGTAGCATATAAAGAGAAGATTTTAATATGAGAATACCTCCTGTGGTCCTGATCCCTCTGCCTTGATTTAGTCTTGTGAATCTACATCAGGACATGACTGTAGATTTGTTTACAAGAAGATGATGCAGTTTTTTTTCATGCTTGTAATAATTTTAAGCCTCTTGAGAAATAGTTATTTGTTTTTAAAAGAAAAGAACTACCTTTCAAAAGTTTGGGGTCAGTAAGATTTTTTGAAAGGAGTTAGTATTTTCATTGAGCAAGGATGCATTAAATTGACAGCAAAGACATTTATATATATTCAGTTTGTCAGAGAATCCAAAAAAATGTATTTAAGCAATACCTATATTTTTAAACCATGATAAGGACACTTTAGACTGGAGTAACGGCTATTTTTGATCAGATTAATGCATTATTAGATACTTTTCAGAAATATTAACATCTTACTTAGCCCCAAATTTTTTGATCGATAGTGTTATGTATATCTATAACATCAATGTTGTTCCAAACTTGTACAACTTTATTTCTTATTAGAAAACAGATATTTTGCAGAATGCCCAAACTGCTTCTTTTCTGTGCAATGAATGTGTACATCTCAGACATTCTGCTAAACATCACCTGTGTTCCACAGAGGAACAGCACATGCATGATGATAGTATTTTCATATGTTGGATGAACTACTGATTTCATTGGTTAGTAAACTTCAGTTGTTGTTTTACTCTCAGGTCTAACACGTTACCCAGCCGGAGGACACTAAAGAATTCCAGATTAGTATGTAAGAAAGACGACGTTCATGTGTGCATCATGTGCCTACGAGCCATTATGAACTACCAGGTAAAAGACACACAAACCTTTGAATTTTTATTTGTAAAGACCACTTATAGGGCTTTCCAGTTTCTCCAGATCGTAGAAAACAATGCAAAATGTCACTTTTTGTGAACATTAATAATTAGTTCAACTGCTAATAATCACAAAAAAGCACAGCACTACTATTATACTGTAAGTAAGTTAGTGTGATAAACATGCATGAATTAAAATCAACTGTGAGATGTGTGTGGTGTTAAAAATGCAACAAAAAAGAGATTTATTAAATGCAAATACTATGCAGTGTTTTATTGTACTGTCGTTAAAAATTTCCCCCGAATCTCTGGAAATAACTTCTGTCATTTTGATAACAAAAAAATTGTTAAGTCCTGGTGAGACTGCTTTCATACTGTCACTGACATTTGCTATATCGAAATTCTAATGCTCACAAAAACCTGTTGACGTTATTCAAATTAAAGAAGAAAGATCACAAACAGTAAGGTCAAGCTGTTCAACAGGTTTCAGTTCATTAGTGAAGAGATTCTGGGCTTCGCTTATAGAGAAAACCTGTACACACACATACACACACACTGATTCATGGAAAACTGTTTGGTCTTTATCATGTTTTATGTTCAGATAATAAATCTTAAAGATCCTGCCATGTTTACTAATTAGTTCTCTCTCTGTTTTTCTCTCAGTATGGCTTCAACATGGTCATGTCTCACCCTCATGCTGTGAATGAAATTGCACTAAGTCTGAACAATAAGAATCCCAGGTAACCCATTGTGCTGGAGCAAATGTGTGTGTGTGTATCTCTGAAAGAGAGGCTACTTTCCCAGAATCCACCACTTTAATTCATGTGGGTTGTGACTCCTCTTCTAGAGTCATAAATACTGGCAGCTACAACAACAGAGCCCTTAATCTCAGTGTGCAGTTGGACGGGTTCTTTACTCCATCTGTGTAAATGACAGAAATGCGAGTAAATCATTTGTTGTTGTTTTTTGAGGTCAAAAAGATTTTTTCTATGTGTTTGTAATAAATCGTGTATGCTCACTATAGCCGTTATTGACAAAACATCAATATTGTGAAAATTATTACAGTTTATTCAATGGTGGTAATCAGAAATTAGAGATTTTTTTTGTTGCTTGTTTGTTTGTTTTTTGTCAAAATGTGCAGTAATCTGTAATATGTGTGATATTGCTCTCTGCTGGTGCAGGACTAAAGCTCTGGTTCTGGAGCTGCTGGCCGCTGTATGTCTGGTTCGAGGAGGTCACGAGATCATTCTCTCCGCCTTTGATCATTTTAAAGAGGTACATACACACTAATGCTATTTCTAACTCACAAACAAAAACAATATCCAACTTCAGATAATAAAACTACAGAGCCACTCTTTTCAATTAAAAAGCTGTAGTCTGTGTTCCAGAAGTCACTCAATGATAGTATGATCCAGGATAACGGATGTGAAGTTTTAGGCTGACTGTCTTGTACAGTAAATAGGTTTAGACACACACCTGTTAAACACATTGTTATTGATTTGTTTAGTAGGAGGATCACAGCAGCTTCTGAATTCATTTCTCTCTGGTCTGTGTAAGAGAGATCAAGCTAGTATTATTTCCTAAGGGGATGATTTGAGAACAAAAAAAGAACTACTGAACTTCATCAAGGTGTTTTTGAAGTATCAAAAGATTTTATTAGAGGCTAAAAGAGATTCAGCTGGCGTTAAAATCTCACTATCATTTTATCTGGGCTTTAATTTAATGTTCTAACTGCCTGAGCTATTTCTTTATTGCTTTGCAGGTGTGTTCAGAAGATCAGCGGTTTGAGAAACTCATGGAGCATTTCAAGAACGAAGATAATAACATCGATTTTATGGTATTGATTAGACCAGCATCCAAGTATACGCATTTCAATTAGTAATCATGATTATTAATACTGTAAAACACGTACCCACACTGTACCACTGATTGACACTTTTAAAAAAAAAATATCTTATTGCGTGAGAGACTCATATCCTACTTAACAGCTTCATTAAGCAGCAATACAAGAAAACAATATCATATATAGCAGAATTAGCAAATAGGCTAAAATAATAAATAAACAAAGATAGCCCAATTTAGCTTGCGAGGATAATGTTTATGTAAACATGCCCGACTGGAGATTTTCAAGCATATTCCACAGCTACTTACCAAATAAATGCACATGATGTATATGTTTTGAGTTTAAATACAGCTATATAGAAACAATGGCCATTAAGTTTAGCACTTATTATACTTCTTTTTTTCTGCAGAAACTATTAATTGAGCAATAGGAATTAAATATGGGAAAATGCCGTGCAGATTTATTTGTGTATTGACTTTAGTAATACACATTGTTTCAAAGCAGCCTTGCAGAAAATCACAATGCTAATGTTCATAATATGTTAATGACTTATAGTTGCATTTAGGACATTATAGGCATGATTACTTAAGTAACATTTTTCCACAGTATAAACAATAACGTAGCTGACCTTTATTATATGTGAGATATGCATGTAATAAGCCAACATATTGAATAAATAATGAAATAGAAATCTGCTGTGCTTTCTACAGTGCAGATTTGTAGCATTTTATTTATATAGCCCCAATTCACAGCTGTAAAGATATAAATATAAAATATAAATATAAAAATAAAAGTAATAATTAGTTTTATTCATCAAGAAGTCAACTTTGGTTTTATTGGGTTAAAATTTAGTATGATGTGTATTGTTTTTCAGGTTGCATGCATGCAGTTCATAAACATTGTGGTTCATTCTGTGGAAGACATGAATTTCAGAGTACACTTACAGTACGACTTTACAAAGCTGCGTCTGGACGAATATCTGGATGTGAGTAAACTTCAGTGCTGAGTCTTCTGATGCTAATGTTCAGTATCTCTCGAACCGTGGAGTGAGCTGCAAGAGGATCCATCACTCTCTCTTTCTCTCTCTCTCTGTGAGTAGAAACTAAAGCACACCGAGAGTGATAAGCTGCATGTGCAGATTCAAGCGTACCTGGATAACGTGTTCGATGTCGGGGCTCTGTTAGAGGATGCAGAGACCAAAAACGCAGCGCTGGAGAGAGTGGAGGAGCTGGAGGAGAACATGTCTCATGTTAGTACTGTTTTTACAGCTACACTCATTATAAACTTCCAATAGAATCCCAAAAAAAAACCAATTATTTAAGTGGCATATTCAGGAGTGTTTACCATTCAAGGCCGTTTGTTTAATAATGCACCACCTGCCCAACAACATGACCTTACATGACCAGTATTGAATTTAGCTGAAAGCCTTTAATGATAATGAAACACGATAGGACCCTGTTATACATGTAGCTTGACCTTTGAACTTTTGTAACAGTTGGTCCATCTGGCCAAAGGATGGCTTCCTGAGCAGAGGTAATTTCCTCATTAGTGTGGCATTGATTTTTACAGGGCACTTTTCAGATTAATCAGGATTCATGAATACTAAAGTGATATTGCTGTGAATCTGAAGTTTAATATTTACGCGACCTTGGCTTGACTCTTTGGAGATTTAAGTGCTGTCTCAGCTTGACTTATTTTTGTCTTTGTGAATCTGCATTCTGTAGCTTGAGTCTTAATTCCTGTTGATTCTTGTTTGTGGTTTTCTAGCTAACAGAGAAGTTGCAGGACACAGAAAATGAGGCAATGGCAAAAATCGTTGAGCTGGAGAAACAACTGATGCACAAAAATAAAGAGCTGGAGTCTGTTCGGGTAAATGATCCATCCTTACATCACATCCAAGTGATTTCTTGAGTTGCCTAACCGGTTTGTTACATTATGAGTTCTTAGAGTGTATGTTACTTGTAATAAGTACATAATATCTGCTAAAAATCCTTTAACCATCTCACTGTTAAGAAAAAAATCACTTGCTCTCTTATGTCGGTTAAATGGTCATGTTATGCATTGTTGCAGATTTTATGCACATCCAAATTTCAGCTTTAATAAACAGTTTTATTAATTAGCCGTTTGTGAACTCACAAACCCCCTGTGGCTCCCACAATAACCCTTAAACTCAAACCCCGTGCTCCCTGTGGTGACAGGAGGTGTATAAAGACGCCAGCTCTCAGGTGCACACCCTGCGGAGGATGGTGAAGGAGAAGGATGAGGCCATTCAGAAACAGAGCAACCTGGAGAAGAAGATCCATGAGCTGGAGAAACAGGGAACCATCAAGATCCAGAAGAAAGCGGACGGAGATATTGCCATCCTGACGACACCTCTGCAGGGGAACGGGCATCTGCCGGGGTCCCATGGTGGTGCTGGGGTGTCTGGTGAGGGCACGGTCATTCACAAAGGAGTGGCTAACGGGGCGGTGCCTGATCCTCCACCTCCACCTCCTCCTATGCCGGAGACATGTGAGTGGCCTCTCCTGATTTTGTTTACTGGGTGTGAGTGTGACATTGAAATCTGGAATAAGATATTACTTTAAAAGGAAAGTGTAATATACATGTACACAAGATTTTTTAAGGTGTCCTTGTTACAGTATAATTAAACATTATTATTGAGCAGTATTAATTAACTATGTGTACTTACTATGTGGTTAGGGTTAGGATTAGGGTTTGGCTTTGGGTTACGTGGATGTATTTATGGATCATTTTTTGTTATTATTATAGTAAGTGCATGTAACGTGTAACAAGGACATCTTAAAATAAAGTGTTCCTGAACCTTCTTCCTCTTGTGTTTTCTAGTACTAAATGGTCCATCTGCTGCTCCAGCACTAGCTCCTCCTCCTCCTCCTCCTCCTCCTCCTCCACCACCTCCTCCTCTCCCCACTATGGATATATCTGCCCCTATGCCCCCTCCACCACCCCCCATGGCTCCTCCACTTCCAGGTTGCGGATCTCCCACCGTCATCATGAACTCAGGACTGGCAGGTAATCAAACCTGCTCGACACTAAAGACAAAACCACAACAGTCATGACTAGCCATTATCACATGCTCAAACCACCAAAACAGTGGCATGAGAAGAGGAAAATCCCACAGATTTAGATCCAGATATACCACAAACTTCTAAAGAAGCCTTAAGTATGCATTAGTTTGTGTTTGAAGTTCACACAAGGGTTGAGAATTTCTGCGGGTCTCTGGAGCCACTGTCACACTGTCTCCTCTCATAGCATAACAATCTTTGGGTTTTCTATAAAAGGTTTATTGTCTGAACAAGCTCAGGTGAATCACAGCTGAAGTGTGAGTCAATCTCTTTGACTGTACAGTACATCAGATTGATTTTAATGGAGCAATCATGGATGTCCACTGCACAAGAATAATAATTAGTGTTAGAAATACATGGGGGCAGACTATATTATTAAAGAAATGTGCTCATAATAACATAAAAAACAAATTTCTAAGCAAATTCTAGCTATGGATGATTTGCACTGCCTTTGAAATAATATTATAATATTTCACAGCCTCTAATTCTCACCAAGGCTGTATTTATTTGATAAAAACATACACATACATATATATATATATATATATATAAATATGTGTGTGTGTGTATATTATTATATTATTATCTTTTTTTTTTTTTATGTAATCTAATCCTGAATTTTCAGCTTCATTACTCCAGTCTTCAGTGTCACATGATCTATAAGAAATCATTCTAACATGCTAAAATATTTCTTATATTTGTCAATGTTGAAAAGACTTATGCTGCTAAATATTTTTCAGGACCTTCAGGATTTTTTTTTGTTTGTTTACAATATTATGAATGCATTTTCTCTTACTTTCGATCAATTTAATGCAAAACAAAAAAAATCTTACTGACCCAAATTGGTGGTCTATACGTACTGTACAAAGTGGAGAGTATACAGTAAATCTGAACAGGTTAATTCAAGCCTTCATTTAATTACTTTTTATTATAAAGCTGTTTTACTCCACAGTTTGTTGGTAAGTAACTTCTCTCTTAAATTGATCTTTATCACTGCTTATCAAACAATATGTATCCAGGATTCAGAGGTAAAGGAAAAGGCCAATCAGATCTTCCTCTTTAACCAAGTCTTTTTCTCTGCTTATGTTTGCTCTACCTGTTGCGCCGCCATAGAGGGACCCATCAAACTGTACTGTAGGTTTGCTGTGTCATGTCCTGTGTGCTCAGTCTTGTCTGTGTGTGTGTGTGTGGTTATGGTATTTTAGTCTCTTAAGAAAACACACTCAGTTCCTCTGTAATCTTGATCTGACAATGACTACGAAGCTGCATCGCTGGTTGTTCTTCTTGAAACTGAGCATGAAATTGGATGCATTTTTGCAGAACTTTTCCTTTCCGTTTTAAAACCAGAGAGGAACATTCTTTAGACCTTGCTTACAGAGTTCAGCAAATAACAGGACTGTAATGCCAACCTATGAGACCACATCTTCCATGAGATGTAAGCTCTTATTTCTACACTCCGCAGTGGACAAAATCCCTCTTTCCAGAGCTTAAGCCATGAACCGCAACCTCATGGAAAACAAAACTACAATTCACATCATCTCCACATCTACAGATCAATTTGTTATTAAGTTGCCATTACGAAACTTCAGAACTCTGATAAACACAAGCACAGTCCAAGTGCAGTTTCACCTAGAACACAACTTCTAACACAACACAAATACATATTGCATGTCTAGCATCACTGTCAGAGAGTAAAATGTGTTCTTCTACAGTTGCATCAGTACTCTGAAGGGCTGCACAATACTGTAGATTATTATTATTAAATATAATTTTTTTTGTGAAATGGTATAGTACAATTATCACAGCCAACATAAAAGCTTGATTTTTAATTTTTTTTTTTTAAATAATTAAGATGTAAATATTAGGAATATAATTTGTTTATTATTAATAAATACTCCTTTTTTATTTTAAATTACAATATTATTATTTTTATTAAATGATAATCACAATAAATAATAATAATAATAATTTCCCCAATCTTTTTAACCCTACGTTCATTAGTCTTTTTTTTTTTTTTCTAGATTTGAATGAATTTTATTCAGAATCTTTTTTTTTAAGAAAATCTGAAGAGAATCTTGCTGAGCCAGCTAGTTTTTAAAAAATGTTTGTTTGTAGTAATTTACCTAATTAATAGCAGTTAAAGCTGATTCTGTCGCCCCCTGGAGGACTGAAGCTGGTTGTTTTATGGACAGTAATCACTTCTGTATTACAATAGTTCTGTAGAATGTGTCTGACTTTAAATCAGTCTTGTAAATGCCAGAATGTCATTGCATTGATAATAAAACATGAAAGCAAGTGGCATTTGTCAAAAAAAAAAAGAAGAAAAAAAAGTTTTCTTCAAAACTTTATTTATACAAGAACTTTTATTCAAATTTTGTCAAATGACCACATTTTTATTGTCCGGTTGTATAAATGAATGTACATCATAAGGCAGTAAGACTTAAAAATGCCATGCCCGCTGTGTAAGTGTTTGATTGTGTTGCGTTTGCATGTTGAAACAGTGTGCTGTGCCGTTACAGGCGACTGATCGTCAGATAAAGCGATAGTTGCGTAAATTCAGGAATGTTTTACACACACTCTGAGTTTATTCTCGTTTTTCTGGCCACGCTTTCTGCATGGCCTGATATCACACCATCATGTTACCCATAACCCTCAGCTGAACTGGAAACTACACTCATTACGTAGCCTTTGATCAGAGATCAGTATTGTCAGATTTTGATTTAGCCTTAATCAAGCATGTTGCAGTTTGTATTTGCTGTGTGTGAGTCAGATTCAGTCATTAACATTTGACTCATTCTCATACTGAGACGCTGTTTGAGTCACATCCTCTTGTAAACCCAAGAACAGCCATGAGCGTCTGTCTCTTTGCCTAAACACACAGGACAACCATATTGCTCAGACGTGCTCTTTCATAGTTTTAATAAAATTTTTGGTCACATTTCATAATTTTTTTTCTAACCCTTCTCCTAGCATTTATATAAATCGAAATAAGCACACATAAAACACAAACCAAATTTGCAAAATCATGCAATTCTTAGCCTTAGACTCTGTTTTCAATTTCATTAAACACTTTTTGCAAACACAACACACAATTTTTGTGATATTTTAAATGCAGTTTTACAAGAGATGTGAGGCAGTTTTCATTCTGTCTGTGCAGTTTTTGGATTTGTGTGTGAAGTTTTGAAAAAAGAGAAACTTGTTGAAAAAAATGTCTGTAAGCAGTTAAAACTATAATATGAAAAGCTCAGATCATTCTCTTGCAAGTACCTTTGATATATATTCTGAGCACAATGTGAGACAGACTTGAGGTCTTATTTGAAACTCCAGAGAAGACACGTGAGATGTCTTCTTCTCAGGAGAAACATCAGAGAAGTGTCTCTGTTTGAATCCAATGCTCTCAAGGAGAAACAATTAAGTAATCAGTGAGATTGTATTTGTGCTTTAGCTTTCCTCTAGTCTCTTATTATCATAAAAGTGGCTCACGTGCGATTTAGCTTCAGAATATCCTATCAACAAAATCACATTGATCAGAATATGAGAGTCTGAGAATGAAAAGGTCTCATGTTCACACTTCCCCTCACAAATGTGCACCGGACACGTTCAGATCTGTGCCTGCTGTTCACAAACCAGCTTCACATCACTCAGACTGCATGTTTTGTGTTTGTGTAAGTGGCATGAGGTTGGTGACGTGTGCTTTCTGTCATGTGTGTAGCTGTGAAGATCAAGAAACCCATCAAGACTAAGTTCCGTATGCCAGTGTTTAACTGGGTGGCGCTGAAGCCCAATCAGATCAACGGCACTGTGTTCAACGAGATCGACGATGAACGAATACTGGAGGTGAGGCGGTTTTGAAAACCTTGAAAAAAAAATTTCAACTCAAATTGTTTTCGACACACAGTATTCTGTACATGATTAACTCTGTATTGGTTATATGTATAATGTATTACATCAAAGGATATGAGTATGAAAATGATGCATTACAGTGTGTACTCTGATGCATAAATGCATCCTTTTAAGGCATTTATACAATTCACTACCATTCAAATGTTTTTATTTGTTCTTTTCTTTTTCATCAAAGAGTCATAAAATTTATAAAAAAAATGGGCATTGTTGCAAAATAAATTTTAAATAAATTTGGTTCTTTTAAACTTCCTATTCATCAAAGAATCCTTAAAAAATGTAAGCCCTATCACAGTTTCCACAAAATTTAAAGCAGTCCAACAGTTTTCAACACTGGTGTTAATAGAAATGTTAACTGAGCACCTGATCAGCAAATTCAAATCATTTGTTAAGGATCATGTGAACTAAAGACTGAAGTAATGATGCTGAAAATTTAGTTTTTGCATTAAAGAAATGCATGGCATTTAAATTATTATTTAAATTGTATTAGTTAAATAAAGATTATAATATAAAACATTCATTTCAAATTGTAATAATGTTCCACCACATTATTTTGTTGTTTTTACTGCATTTGTGATCAAACTGATGCAGTCTCAGAATAATTAAAATACATTTAAAAATCTTATCGACCCAAAACATTTTTGTATGTATCACAGATATTTACATCAGTGTTGAATGACCCAATGTGAGGAGATTGTGTATGTTTGGCCCTGACTGTATTAAATCCGTAAAAAAAAGTATGCTTTTCTTTGCATACTGAATTGTTGGTTTATTCTTTAGTTCCATTTTGATTTGCTTTAGGATTCCAGGTTGTCTGTTAGTTTACAGTGTCCGATATAAACATCTGTGAATTTAGTAGTAAACAATGACTGTGGTTTGTCGTTTTAGGATCTGAATGTGGATGAGTTTGAGGAGATGTTTAAGACAAAAGCACAGGGGCCCGCCATAGACATCACCTCCAGCAAACAGAAGACCTCTCAGAAAGTACCAAATAAAATCTCGCTGCTGGACTCTAACAGAGCCAAAAACCTAGCCATCACACTCAGAAAAGTGGGCAAGACATCAGAGGAGATCTGCAGAGCCATTCAAATGTAATTCACAGCCGACATACCAGAGTGTACACAGTAGAAAAGATCACACATCTCTTGACTAGTGCTCTAAAAAATAGTATAAAAAGTTCATTTGTATTTTTAAATGAAAATAAAAGTAGCTGAAAACTGCAGCTACTATGTTTTTCACACTCTTAAAAATAAAGCTGCCTAAAATGTTCTTCACAGCGATGCCATAGACGATCCATTTTTGGTTCCACAAAGAACTATTTAGTCAAAGGTTCTGTAAAGAACCATCTCTTTCTCACCTTTTTAGAATCTGAAGAACATTTAGACAAAAAGGTTCTTCTATGACATCGTGAAGCAACTTTATTTTTAAGCGTGCAGAGGAGGCCACCAGATTAATGAGAATAATGCTTTGATCTGTGTGTGTGCAAGGTTTGATCTGCGGACCTTGCCGGTGGATTTCGTGGAGTGTTTGATGAGGTTCATTCCAACGGAAGCAGAGCTGAAAGTTCTTCGGCAGTATGAGAAGGAGCGTAAGCCTTTGGAGAACCTGACAGATGAGGACCGCTTCATGATCCAATTCAGCAAGATCGAGCGTCTCATGCAGAAGATGACCATCATGGCGTTTGTGGGCAATTTCACAGAAAGTATTCAGATGCTCACACCGGTGAGAGTTGACAGCACATTCACTCAAAAATTAAGCAGGATTTTCTCCATATCTTACAGGCAAATTTAGATAATTAAGACATTGCCCACAGATCTCCTCATTTTTCTGTAATACCCGTTTTACTTCCTCTCACTGTCTTTTGAATTATTTCATAACCCATCTCCACATGATGCTTTCCATGAATACAGTGCAAAACCATGTTTTCATACAACTTAAAATATTGGTTTGTAGTTACTGAAGATTTTATATTTCTCCCCCCCCAAAAAAATAAAATAAATATATATATATATATATATAAATACTTAAATACCACTACTGTATCGTGATGTTTTTTTTTAAATAGCTGGAGACAGGGATGAACGGGACACCTTGACAAGTCCAGTCAACCAATATGTAAAATTAATAAGCAAAAGAAAAAAAAAAAATCACAAGTTTTGGTAACACTTTTCAATGTACTGTACTAACTAACACAATGGTACTGATACCAGTTTTAATGTATTACCTAACAATGAGATGTTTGTTACAGCACATATTCGTAGTGATTAAAAATACAACTGTATTTTGTTAGATCATGTTAGCTCAGGTCTATTATATAATATTAACAGAAACTACTTTTTATTTTGTTTTAGTGAAGAAAAATAGAATAGTCAGCTGGACCTTTATACAGCTTCTATTAATGCCTTTTGTTTTTGTCTCAACAGCAACTTCACGCCGTTATTGCAGCTTCTGTCTCCATCAAGTCCTCACAAAAACTCAAGAAGATTCTGGAAGTAAGTGTTTCACTTCTGCTCTGATTCATTTTTCTGTGTGCGTGTCTTTACTGAGCATGTGTTTCTCTCTCAGATTATCTTGGCTCTGGGAAACTACATGAACAGCAGTAAAAGAGGAGCGGTGTACGGCTTCAAACTCCAGAGTTTAGACCTGGTACAATTTACGCAGTATTTTTGGATTAACTTGAATATTGGCTGTATAAAACTTTTTTATTACAATCCTAGTTGCTATTTATAGCATGCAGGGTGTGAAAGGACATTCAAAGCAGCATGATAGATTTGAATAATAATATTATAAATGGCTGATGAAAGTAAGTTGCGCCAAATACCTCTGGAATATTTCATCTAATCTTGTTGCATTCTTCTTCTGAACAGTGAACACATAAATATATATCCTTCATTTGTGATTTGATAATTCATACAGTTTGCATGTATTTCTCTTCCAGTTAATAGACACTAAATCAACAGATCGCAAGATCACTCTTCTGCACTATATCGCAAATGTAGTGAAGGATAAATACCAGCAGGTGTCGCTTTTCTATAATGAGCTGAACTATGTGGAGAAAGCTGCAGCAGGTTTGAAACACGCCATACGTTATTTGATTATATTTGCAATAAACAGGGCTCGAACATCAAAGTTTGACAGAACAGATCTCTACTAAATGAGTTCTGTCTGTGTATTCTTTAGTCTCTCTGGAGAATGTCTTATTAGACGTGAAGGAGCTTCAGAGAGGGATGGATCTGACGAGGAGAGAGTACAGCATGCACGGCCACAACACGCTGCTCAAAGATTTCATACATCAACATGAGAATAAACTCAAAAAACTTCAGGATGATGCCAAGATCGCTCAGGTGCCAAGGACACAGCACACACACATCACCCAGAACACAGCTCAATGAACCTGCTTCACTCTCAGTTAAAGAGGCCACATCATGAGGAAGAAACTGAGTTTTGAAATGTATAGTTGAAATGATAGTATCATAAAAATATTATATAAATTTCAAAACTCAGCAGTTCCTCCCCAGTTTAGATGGAGCATACATAGCTGCAAAATGGCAAAAAATCTAAATTTCTAAAACTTCGAGTTTTGCTTTTACTATATGTGATGACCTCTATGTGTGTACAGATAAGAATTAAAAGCCTGAATTAAATGTATTTATACTATTAAGCAATTATATCTCTTCAGAAGACTTGGATTAAACAGCTTGATTAATACAAAGGGGAAAAAATGAAATAAAAACCGCATCATATAACTCTTTTGATTGGGATTGTTATTTCAAAAATGTCTTTTTGTATCTCCTTCTCTCAGGATGCCTTTGATGAAGTGGTGAAATTCTTTGGAGAAAACTCCAAAACAACACCACCGTCTGTGTTTTTCCCAGTGTTTGTGCGCTTTGTGAAAGCATACAGGGTAAAGCGACCAATCACCTGCTTTGCTTCATCCAATCACACCATTACATCATCTGCTTCACTTTCTTCTCTCACTTCTCTCACTACTGATGGCTATATTTTCTCTGTCAGCAAGCAGAGGAGGATAATGAACAGAGGAAAAGACAGGAGCAGATGATGATGGAGAAGCTGATCGAGCAGGAAGCTATGATGGCGCAAGAGGATCAGAAGGTACAGAGGAGTGTGTGCGTGTGTGTCGGGGAAATGGGTTACTTAACTTAAGCTGCATACAAAACTAGCCTCTGAAGTGACCTAAATCTAAAACCTAAATCAAAATTCAGGGATGTTATCATTAGGAAATATTCATGAAGCTTTTTATATCAATGCATATTTTATTATTTATTATTTATTAATTTATATATTCTATTTATTATTTTATTTAATTTTATTTTATTTTAGTCATTGTATTGTATTGTTTTTAGTAGGGTTTGTTTTAGGGTTATTTTTTAGTATAAGGCAAGTAGCTTTAATAACAACCTCAATACAACATAATTCATGATAGTCTGTCCCTCCGCAATGTGAATGTTGTGAAAAAAAAAATCTCATTTGTAAAAACAAAATAAAATTACAAGGTTTTCTGTTTAGGTTAGTATCTAGAACTCACAACAAATGTGCTCTTTTAGGTGTGTGTGTGTGTGTGTGTGTGTGTTTCCTCATCATCTCTCAAGACACATTTACGTTATAATGTGGTGTTTTTCTCTGTACGTGTGACTGTGTTTGTACTATTTATCTGGTTAGACGAGCATTTGTAGATGTTTGTAGACTGCATTAGTTGTAGATCTGTGATATGTTATTGTTTTTTTTTTCAGTCTCCCTCTCATAAGAGCAAGCGTCAGCAGCAGGAGTTGATTGCGGAGCTGAGGAAGAAGCAGGTGAAGGACAGCAGACATGTGTATGAGGGTAAAGACGGAGCCATTGAGGACATCATCACAGGTAACTCGCTGTTTGCTGATAGCGTCTGCATGCAGAGGGCTGTAAAACATACTACAAGCAGTTGTAAGATGTTAATTTGAGCCACTAACCAGCTCTCTGTGACTGGTGTAAAGCTTTACTGCTCAATAACAATTTACTGACCAGTGTCTGAGTGTGTGTGTGCTGTTACTGCTTACAGCTTTGAGCTGGAGTACAGCTACTAAACACTAGTAGTGATTAGTGTAGTCCTAAAGGGGTCATATGCTTATTTGTAAAGTGCTTTTCACAATAAACAAATGTGGAAAATCAACGTTTATGTCTCAATATATTTATGCCTTACAGTTGCATTTAGTAGATTAGAGATGAGCAATAATAGAGTTAATAACATAAGTGGACTGTATGTAGTTAGTTTTCATTAAAGTTGGATTTTTTTTGACAGCTCCAGTTTTGTTTTGTTTTTTTACTACTGGGCTTTCGATCAAACTTCCACATTCTTATATTGTTGCCCACAGACAGTCAGATCAACAAAAAAAGAGAGAGAGAGAGTAAACTTTATATAACTTTGAACATCGATAGATATATAGATAGATAGATAGATAGATTATTTCAAAACCAGATTCAATGATATGACCCCTTTATAGAATTTTTCCTTTTACTTCTAACCATGACAATATCTGTAATGAGCCTATACTATTTAAGAGAACAGAACTAGATAATATTTTGTAGTATAAAAATATATTTTGTACATTCTGTCTAATACTCTTGACAGCTGCATTACTATTTTAGGCGTGTGTAATAATCCATATTGAAATAGATGGTTTCAGCTTTACTTAATAGCTGCTACAGTACTATGTGATTATAAGTGTGTGCTGTTGTGTGTAGAAAGTGCTAACATTGTGCTTGTTGCTCTGGCAGTTAAACCCTGTGTTGTTTGTGTGTGTGTGTGTTTCGTCTGGATGCAGTGCTGAAGACTGCCCCCTTTACTGCGCGCACGGCCAAACGCAGCTCGCGTTACTTCAACGAGGAGCTCCACTTCTAAAGCTTAGACTCTCTCTCTTTTAAAGGTCGCTGGATAAAGCTGCTCTCTTTCATTCTCTGTGTGTGTGTGTTTGTGTGTGTGCTCACCCCTTCACACTTCACATTCCTGGTTTTATTTCCCTGTGGGGCGACCCTTCTGGATGTGGGCCGGTGTATGGATGTGATGTCATGGGCGTGTTGGTTTTTTTCCTTTCTTTTCCAACTAAACTCCTGCATGACGGGAGGTCTGGGGAGGCGAGCATATGTTGACACCACAGGTTTCTTTTGCATGGAGTGTGGCATTAATTCATATTCATCATTGTAACATGAATGTAATAAGAGGAAATATGATGTCACAAAAACCCAAACATGTCAGATTTTAGAATTAACTCTGTATGCTTCAGCTATGTTTAAACTGAAGTGTCAGCTCTATTGGTTGACACAGAGCGCCCTCTACAGTTTAACATATACAGTATGTCATTCTTCCAAAACGATACATTTTGCCAGTTTTGTCACTGTGTTATCAAAAGCATTGGTCCCACTTTGTAACTACTATGTACTTGCATCAAAAATAAGTACAATGTACTTACTGTGTTCATATTGTATTGCAAATCACTTTTGCTGCTACTGAGGTGGGATACGGGTAAGGTACAGGGCAGGTTTGGTGTTATGGGTTGGTTTAAGGGTGGGTTAAGGTGTAAGGGATGGGTCAACAGTGTAAGTGTAAATGTATACTATTAAACTATTAAATGTATTACAGAAATTAATCACAGATGTAATTGCATGCAGGTATTTTTAAAATATAGGGACAATATAAAAATGTACACACAGGGCTGGCCAAATGGGTGTCCTAAACAGAATAGTATTGTTGTGCCCCCTCCCTCAAAAAAACAAACAAAAAACACCTACTATAAGGGGTCAAAATAGAACTGTAATAAAATACAGAAGTAAATAAATAAATTGTAATTGCATTGTGTTATCCATAAATTACAATTGTAGCCCTAGACAGATTTTATTAAGACAGTGTGATTGATTATATGGTCTCAAGCATTTAGAAATCAAACAAAATTTAAATAAAGATTAAATAAATAATTAAATAAGAAATTAAAAAGACTGTAGCATGTCTATCACAAAAAGGTGGCCAAAATTGGATATTTAAATTAAATGTTTGGTCAGTGAACAAAGATTTGATCATCCTGTGAGTATAAGGCATTTAATGTAAATTATTTATTTTGTATTACATTATAAATTTTTAGTGTTATTCAGTGAAAAAAACATATAGGCCTAGCAAATATTACCTCATTGTTTTTATAGAATACAATTCATGGAAACTGGAATATTAAGTCAGATGAGTTGGTGGTGGTGGTGAAATTATTACTGACAATAAAAGACATTAGCCTACTAACGTCTAACAGTCAAATATGTTTCACTGGATAATGAACGTATTACCTAAAATATGATGCACTGGCTTCATCGGGTTTTTTTTTTTTTTTTCTCTGCAACGGGTTGCTGTCTTTTGCCTGATAATTATATTTAGCATATATAATATGCATGTTTTAGATTTTTATTTATGTATATATTATTATTAATATAGAACAAAAGTTTTATTTTATTTTTTTTTAACCAACTGGGATGGTGCCCCCCTGGGAGCTGGTGCCCTACACAGACTGCGTATAGCAAGCGGCGGTACAGTACACAATAGATCCATTGTACAAAATGATTAATATAAATTTAAGTACATAGCAGTAAGGCAAGTGGGACCAAAATGTTTTTAAATGATTATTATTATACTCAAATTGCAGAATGATGTGTTGGGCGTGGTTTGTGACGTTACTGTTTGCTCATGTGTTCATTTGTCCATGTCATTGTGAGTGTATATAATATTTAATGTCATTGAATTTTGGAACCATTCACATTGTGCTGTTTTTTCTGCATTTCACTCTTCCATCTCTTCCTGCGCTGATGGGAGGTTTCTAATATCACATGACTCCATGAGTTTAACTTGTTGCATGTTGGGATGGTTTTCTCTTATAAGCATGTTCTGTTCATTTGCTTGCATTTGCACGGGGTTAATGACATTTCTCATTCAGATTTACTGCTGCTGTTATATTTAGGGTTAAATCTCACCAAAACAGCCAGCCCAGGTCAAAATTTAACTTAAAAAAAAAGGACTTATTAAAGGCTTCATCCACTTTATGTAAAATACATGAAATTATTACTGTTGTGAAATTTGACTGGGAGGACATGTTTACGTGAGATTCACTTGTGTAGCATCGCTTTTAGTTTATACCATGCACCATGACTGCTTGAGCTTCACTTACTGTTCATCCTGGCCTGTAACAATGCACTTCTGGGAGGCTTGACATTGTCATTGGTTTCACTGTTTAAACATGTGTGACCACACAGACATCACTTTGTTGTATCTGGACACTGGAGCCATTGCGCAGAGCAGCTTGAGTTATAGAGTTGATTACCGCAGTATCAGCAGAGCTTCAGTAACACCCTCCAGCGCCTGCCTGTGGCCTTTGACCTTTCTTCTTTGAGCCCTGGTCAGCTTGGCTCCCTGTGCCGCGACTTGCGTCCGGTCCACTCTGCTCCGATCTAACCTCCATTTTTGTTTCCTCTCCACTCAGCCTTAAAGAAGAATAATATTACTAAATTTCCCAATGTGCACTGGAGGGTAAGGAACTCTTCCAGTAGTACCCCAGTGGATGCTACTCAGACCTGGCAAGCATCTCTCTCTTTATTATTATTTGTCTTTCATTCTTCTCCATCCATCGTAGATCAGTTGCTTTTGACACTGAATACAAAAGCCATCTTTTTGTGTTCTCTTTCTATCTATCATTCTCTTTAACACACATCAGGCCCATTGAGATCTGGTCTCCAGGTACTTGTGTACATCACCCTGTTGAACTGATTTCATTTGTAAATTAGTTTGATAAGGTGATGCCATGACCCGAGACAGGGAGACTCTGCCTGCATAGTCTCACGTTGAACTGACCCACACTTAGAGATAGTTGAGTTTTCATTAGTGCCATTAAAACCTTGCAGTAGGTACTCTGACCCCAAAATGAATTAACACTTGTCAGAATGTCAGTGCATTACATGTAAATAAATGTACTAAAAAGAAATACCAAATATAACACTGAAATTAACTTCTTAGGTTTGAAATAGTAAACTCAGTAGGTCAATTATGATAACTCTCGGGAACAGCAGTAGCATGTTAATATGACATATCGCTAATAGATATGATAATGTATTTGGTCATGGCAGACTAGATGAGAGCAAGTATGGACACATATGCTATGAGCTTATAACAATTGCTGCTGCTGAATGAATGAATAGTCAACTGGAAACCTATATCAGACAAGAATGGGACCAGACAACACCAAAACTCCAGTAACTCATAACCTCAATTCTCAGACATCTTTAAACTGAAAAGAAGACCATGATGCACCATGATAAACATGCCCCTGTCCCAACTATTTTGAGACCTGTAGCTGGCATGCATTTGAAATGAGCTCATTTTATGCAGTTTAAACATTTATCATGTTCTCTGTGTTCTATTGTGAATAAAGTACTGGCTCATGTAATTTAAAATTCTTTTAGTTTTCATTTTATTCAAATTTCAACATTTCCAGAATTTCACATTGCAGCACACTCGCAGTTAGTTGATTTTGTAGTTTACTCTGCTGAGATAACTTGAGGAGAATTGACTTACATTTATGCATTTATCTGACACTTCATTGTAAAACATTTAAGGAATTGAATTTAAGGCAGTTCAGCTTTGCCTGGGAATCAAACCCATGACATTAGCATTGGTAGTGACATGCTGTACGGTTTTGTCATAAAACAAAACTAAGGTACTTCTGATAGCATTTGAGCACAAGATAACACTTGTATTATATTTTGGCATATAATGCAGTGACATTCAGACATTTTATGAGTGATTTCGAATATATTTTGGGGCCACTGTTAGTGTTTTCCAAACAACCTTGTTGAAAGCAAGTTCCTAAAAAGAGACAAACTCCATAGTTATCATTCCCATTTAATTAAAAAGCTGAAACAAATACTTAATTCAGTAAAAACTCAAGCTGCTTTGCCCAGTTGACCACCAGCATGTCCAGAATAACTAAACTCAAATACTGACATACTTTTATTCTGTTCCTCCTGCGTCAGATCTGAGAAACCAGCCTTACAGGCGTGCTGACGCTGTCAGGAGGAGCATTCGAAGACGCTTTGATGATCAGAATTTGCGGCCAATGAACAATGCAGAGATGGTCATGTGACGAGAGCAGAGTGGATGTGATTGGATGGGCTGGAGGAGTGGAGGAGGAGCTGATGAAGGACTAATGAAGATGACAGCAGGTCTGAAAGCCAAGTGCCTACGTTTAACATCTGCCCCATCAGGTGTTGAATTATACATGCGTTTTAGTCAGTGTCTTCTGTCTGTGAATTTTTATATGACAAACAATGTCTTGATCTGTCTTTTATCTTATGGCGCTTCAATTGTATGGCGAGATGAGTGTTCTTCTTGAGAAGGTGTCTGAATGTAAAAATATTCCAACACCTTATGTATCATAAACCTGTACAAAGGCCTCTTACATTCCAGTGCTTTTACTACAGATAAAAACTGACCAGGCGTGTTTTTTCCCAAATCTACTGGTCTGTCAGAGCCTGTTTTTATTGTGGCGTTCACATAGGGAGCACATCCTAGACAGAGTCCAGTAAGAGAAGCATTTGAAACGTTTAAAAACTTTGGTAAAAGTTGTAAAAATATGTTGATGGCTTGAGATGCTGTAGGGTGTGGCAATAATAACATTCCTGATTTTAGAGTATTTAAATGTGTTGCTCCCAATACCCACACCTGTGGTCTAGGCCACTTGAGAGCACAACAGTAAGTACATCAGACTGTCTCAGGTCTGAAAAATACCAAAGCACCACAAGAAAATTGTTGTCTGTTACATAGGAACTTCTGAACAGTCATTTACAAAGTATTGCAATTTTAAAATGTGTAAATGAAGCTCTGTAAAAACTAGTGCTGTCAAATGATTAATCGCGATTAATCACATCCAAAATAAATATTTTTGTTTACATAATGTATGTGTGTGCTATGTATATTTATGATGTATATATTTAAGAAAAATATGTTTATATATGAAAGCTAGTTATATATGACATACATAAATATAAAAATATACATGCAAATACATGTAAATATATATGCTGAAAAAAATATATATGCTGTATGTGTGTGTATTTATATATGCATATGAAATATACAAAGTAAACACACATGTATTATGTAAACAAAAACTTTTAATTGTGAAATTAATTAATTGTGATTAATTGCTTGACAGAAAAGAACTTTACTATTTTACAAAACTGTGTTGTGTGTCCCACTGAGTAACCAAACATTGGTTACCCAATGGCATACAGTCATGCCCACTTAAAAAATACCAACGCTATCTGATGAAAAATTTGCATATGAATTTGTACAACCTCACTTGTATAATTTTGTTTGATTTTTCTACACCCCAATGGGCAGGTATGAATTCATGCAAATTGGGAAACGTGTAAAATATGTAGAATTTGGCAAAAATTAGCTACTTTATAAAAATATGTACTAATTTCTATGAGATCGGGTGAGACGGGTGATTTTTGCTAAATCATACATTTTTACGAGTTGCCAATTCGTATGAATTTGTACGAATTAGCACAAATTTACCAACTCGTAAAATATGTGCGAATTGGTCATGAGATTGTGCTGGAAAAGGCTTTGAAGTGGGCACATACAAAGATTGCAAGTGTGGGTATTGGGACAGGCACCTCTTTCAAAATCATTATAAACTAACAGACCAGTCAGTCTGTTGGACTAATTGACATCCTGGTCCAACCCTAATCAGAAGGTGTTGATCACAGTCATGGTGGAGTTACTGCAGAGGGCTGTGAATGGATGTTGCACTATTGGGCCACAGAATCAGATGAAGCAGTTCAGCTAAGTAGGAGAAGGTGTAAAGAAAGGTGTGTTATATAAAAAAAAGTATGTTAAGTGCATGGGACAAAGGCAAATGTGAAATATAAACCAGAGGCAGCAGGACTCCAGCACCTGGTGTTTCTTAAAGACTGCTGACCAGTCTTAAATAAAATGCTGCACAAGCAAGACTGCAATAGGTTTTGGTCCTCAAACTGTGGGTTGGTTAGATTACCTAAACCAAAGTGCAGAAAAAGTCTAGTACTTCTGCAGCCTTTACAAACTATGGAGTCAGAGCAAGTTCATTGACTATTTAATGTTCCATGTTCAACACAGGTGAAGCTCTGTGCTCTGCCAAAATCTTGTTTACATTAAAGCACTTCAAATGAAAGTTTTTGAGGCAAGGTCTTGCGCAGAATCAAATGTAAAAGTACAGTTTTTAACCTAAAACCTCAAGGCTTAATCCATGTTCAATTGACTTCTGTGATAAAATCAATTACTTCTCTGTTTTAAAACCAATATTGTCTTAACCAGCAATAATATAACAGTCCTGTCAAGACCATGTGACTGAATGACTTTGCCAGAAGTTACCAAGGTTAACATAACCAGAAGTACAAAGTAGTAATATCTGTGCTAATACTACAAAACGTCAGTTCAAAAATAAGAACTTTGCATTTTATGTCTGCGTTTAAACCCTTGTATGCTTTCTCTATAGACTTGCATTGGAAGTGCACTGAGGTAAATGGAATACTGTGTTTTATAAACAGACTGAATATGGAGTCTGTGGATGGATGAATTTTAAGCACTTGCCGCGACTATATTGGTGACTTTGGCTCTTGTTCTTCATTACACAAGATCAGGTTCCTTATAGAATTCAGTTGATGGTCATCCAGCTTGTTTCAGCGCTCTAGGTCTGATCATGGGAAATGAGGCCTGTTCTATAAACAGAATTTTGTGTGGTTCTATATTGACCTGCACAAATGAAAAATCACATTTCTCGAGATGTGTAATTCTATTTAAAAGCAAAAATATAAAATCACAAAAAAAAGCGTTTGTTAAATGTACAGATATTTTGCTATGAAATTGTTGCATCTTTTTAACTTTTTAATCTTCTAATATTGTACATATTGTTTAAAAACAATACTGTTTAAAAATCCTTCTGTACTACAACTTTTGAATATTTTAACTTATAGTTTTCTATTTTTTTCCTGCATTTTGTATATTTAATAAAACTGAAAACCTGAACCAGGTCTTTTAGACAGGCAGCCACATCACACTAGAATGTCCTTTCCGCATTAATGACGTCTGTCTCATCTCTCTACATTCCACTTAAAAACTGGATTAAACTGGCATTTATTTCTACATAAAATTAATGTATTTTAGGCATTGAATGCTTACAGTACTGCAAACAATTCTGTTCTCTAGATGATTTTTCTATGTCCAATTAAACTATTTACACAATGGTGGTCTTCTGTGTTGTTCCTGAGTGAATTGTCCTCTAAAAAGCGTGGTGCTGAAATTTAAGGTCAAGATCTAGGCTGCAGTGCAAAGATGGCAGATCAAGCATGAAGTCATTGCATTTTCACAGAATAAAAGACTTGAGACCTGTTGCATAAATCCCATTTCTGTGGCTTCCCAAGAAATATTAATTTGGTTTGAGCAAACTATTTTTATTTTTTTATTGTTGATGTTTTTTACTTTTGACCACCTAAGTAACTTTAACCACACAGCAAACCTGTTCTTCTGGAGGTTGTTTATTTCTGGGTAAAGACCCCAAACTATATCAGCTGTGAATATTTACACCAAAAAAGCCATTCCCTTTTGCTCCAAATGAAAGTAGTTCACACTTAAAGAATTTTAGTGACAGAATCACCCAGCTAATTATATTTATTTTATAAGAAAGCCACAGGAGGCTGAACCATGTTTTAACGTATAGACACCTGACATATATAAATAACTGAAAATTGTATGCTCTACTATGATTTACCATCAATTAAAGCAATACAAATATATCTCTCCAAATAAACTCTTTATCTTGAGCAAAAAAAAGACTACCTTCCCAAGACCTGTACAAAAATCCTAAGCATAATGGGGTATGCAATATTTGTGCCCTTCAATTGACATGCAAATATTTATACTGAATACTGTTCTTTGACTAGGTGTCTAAACTAGGTTAGTCTTTTGTGAACAGTAAAAAAAGACTAACCGCCTTCCTAACCATACACTCTCTCTTTTCTAGCACTTTAGATACGGTCGCTCCTTTGCGCTTAAGAAAGGTAAAAGAAAACAGTTTGACTCCGTGGTATAATGAGCACACTCGCACCCTAAA
>JAUMHE010000212.1:542331-579346 GCA_032359235.1 Enteromius mattozi | reverse complement strand
ATAAGTTTGATGTGTCACATGACCCTCTTCCTATTGAAAAAACAAAAGTTGGATCCAAAATGGCCGACTTCAAAATGACCACCATGGTCACCACCCATCTTGAAAAGTTTCCCCCCTCACATAAACTAATGTGCCACAAACAGGAAGGAAAGGTTTATCCATATAAATGGCCCACCCTGTATAATGAAGTAATTTTGGTGTGTTGTATGATATTTTTTGTTTCCGTGATGTGAAAAGATATGACTCTATAAGCCATAGGGGTGTGACGAGACACTGGGTTCACAAGAACGAGACGAGACAAGATTTTTAGACTTCTTTCAAAATAAATCCTCAATGAAAAAATATATTGGGAAAATTTTTATTTTATTCAACAAAAACATTCCAAAAAAAAATAAACTTCTGAAATTAAACTATTTTAATGAATTACATGCAGTAATAAACAACATATGAACACTGCAAAATATTTTGCCACAAACTAACAGGCAAGTAACAATAAATAACAAAAACTGTAAAATAGTATAAATAAATAAAAACAAATAACACAAATATCCCTTTAAAAGCGATTTTTTCAAAAAAGCTTCAGAAAACAAAGTCGGGCCGAGTACCTAAACAAACTTGTCTACAGGAAACGCTGCGCCAGCTTAAAGGCCAAAGTATACTTCTGCATTACATCTGCATTACATCATTTTCATCATCAGGAGGGCTCGCGGACAGCCCTGTCCTGTCCGCGTGCAGGCAATATGTTTGTTTGAGATGAGCAAAATCTGCGCAGAACCAATCATCGCGAGATGCATGATGTTTAGAAAAATTACGGCGAGGCGTCTGTGTCAGATTGAGCAGTCGAGCGCAATTACTCTCCACCGACTGTGCGGACCAAAAGCACGATGGGAAACGACTGATTGACGACACAGCTTCATGCTGATTGGTTCGGACAACCGTGATGCTGCGTTCTTATCTAAAATGTTTTGGTTTTTTATCTGATTTCATGTGATTATGTATTTAAATTATGCATGCATATTTCCAAAAACTATGAGTGCAATCTCTGTGTGAGAAATGTAATTGTTGTAATATTTCTATTAAAAGAAATAAAATACATGTTTATATTAAAGTAGAAATGGACGATAAATACGCATTTCGTATGGAATTAAATGGCATGCACTTTGAGTGTCTTGTTCGTCATATTTATATTCATATTAAAGCAACAGAACTGAAATTATATCAAGTTTATCAGCAGCACAGCGCGAGAGTGAGAAAAACGCGATATCTGCCTTTGATCTTGTATGCATCTGTTCCACTCTGAGAGGGCAGAACTGTCCGTCTTGAGTGCGATTATTTCACTCCCCTCCTCACTGCAGCCGCCTACTCTTGCCTACATTTCAGGCGAGGCAAGGCGCATCTCAAATGAGCCTAAGTTTTTGAGGCCGCATGGACTGTCCGCGTGTATGCGCGAGAAGAATGCTGAAAGAGGGCAAGTCAATTGGTGGCATTGCGCATGTATCGAGCTCGTCCGTCCACACTAATCCGCGATTGAGTTTACTTTGAAAGCTGTGTGGACGCGGCCTTAAGTCTGCCTACACCGGATGTGATAAAGCGACCATTGAAACCCATTTAAATAGAACATAAATAGAACGCGGCAGCAGTTTCCTGTCAGAGATTTGTTGCGCAGCATCATACCACTATCGCGAGGATATCGCCAAGTTGCGGTGCACCTGTGCTCGCAAAATGCCGCCTCCTGGAGGAATCGCCCTCGTCTCCTGTCCAAAGCCTGTAAGCTGTCATCAGCTCTCGCTGGCAAGGCTTACAGCGCTGCGGGCCAGGCCGCTTCAGCTCTGCATGCCATGGCCATCCTGCAAGTCCATCAGGCCAAGGCACTAAAAGAGCTGCACGAGGGTAGTTCTGACCCGAGGTTGATGCAGGGACTGCGCACGGCAGCCAACTTTGCTCTCTGTCAGTTGATGTCCACCATGGTGGTCCAGGAGCGCCATCTCTGGCTGAACCTGGCGCAGATGGGTGACGCTGACAAAGTGCGCTTTCTTGACACACTCATCTCCCAGGCCGGCCTCTTTGGCGACACTTTGCCCAGCAGTTCTCTGCAGTCCAGAAGCAAACGGAGGCCATCAAACACATCTTGCCCCAGCGTGATGCCAAGGTGCCTGGCGCCGCGCCTCCGTCTGCCCATCGCCGAGGGCGCCCCCGGCTGTCCTACACCTGCTCCGCCCCCAGAAGCTCCTTGACCCTTTATTTCTTAATAGTAAGACAATCTCTGCCTTGGAGCTTGGCCCATAATGATTGGGGAACTACTTTGTGTGTGGTTCAAAGAGATGCTTCTGGCTATGTTGTGCGTGGATGAAAGAGCATGACAATGTTTGCATGCCATCTTGTTCTTTATAAGACACATTAGAGGATCTACTCCATTAAAACTCAGTAAAAAAACACTAAAATTCATACATTAGCTTAGTATACTCAGGTGTTCAGGTGAATGTTATTTGATTATAAAGTCAGTTTATTTGGTCCATAAAAGGAGCCACTGTTTTGTATTCAGTATGCCATATGAACAATGAATTACTCCGTAAATGGTAGTTGAAACATTGCTTCAAACTAAACTACATTGATTCTTCCATTGTGGAAGGATTATGCAGAATTAACATTCTCTATTTTTCTTAGCCATTTTCTTACTTTCTTGCTGTGTTAAGTGTAAAAAAGTCCATTTGCAGGAGGGTTACTTAAGCAGACAAAGTTCAGCCTCTTGGTGATTTTTATACATACACACACAATGTGGTGTGGATAAGCAAACAAAACACAATGATGGCTGCTACTGCTTCAGCTCAGCCAAAAAGAAAGCAAAAAACATGCCTCTCAACGAGGCAATAATGTGATAATCTATTCTATGGAAAGATTTTCTGGACAATTTTTAAAAGGAATTGCAAATTGTATTTTCAGTGGTGTTTTTCATATTTGGATGCATACATTGTGACAATCCAAAAGCAACTGCAAATCTTGCATTACCATTTGCATTTTGTTTTCGTGAATACACAGTAACTGCCAAAATTCAAATGGAAAAGCAAAGTCCATTTGGGTCATTCCGTGTCAAATCAAACAACTTTCAAAAACTTGCCCCACTCAAGTTTTGGATTTTGCTAATATTTTTTCCAAAGAAAGATAGTCATGTATAGTCATGAAAGCCAAAATATTAAATGTCATGGATAAATATTTACTGACTAATCCATTATTTTGTAGAGGGGGTCAAAATGACAATTTTCACCTGAGATTCAGAGTTAAATTACAGGGGGGTAGAAATGATTTCAGAAAGATGGCAGCATCATGTTAATTTTGCACAGATTGGTACAGTAGGTCTGTTTGCTAAAGTCAACAGATTTTACTAACTTTGTTGCATTATGTGCCAAAGGTGACCATTTAAAAACAACTGAATGCACTTGGAAAAGGGAGAGATGTAATTTCCTCATTATCTTCAGCTGGGATGTTTCCGTAACAACCCCAGCACGGTGTGCGTTAGCAGACTCCAGCCTAAATTTTTTTTTTAATTTTTTAAATGTTGTATACATATTTCATTTTATTTATTATATAGCAGAAAAACTTTAAAAACATAAATGTTAATTTGCAACAGTTATGCTAACAACAATAAAAAGACATTTATGACATTAAAACAGTGACAGCTGACTGCGTTGTTATGGAAACATCCCAGCTGAAGATGAGGAAATTATGTCTCTCCCTTTGCCAAGTGCATTCCAAACAACTAAATGGTGCATACATGCCCTTGCTCACTCCAAAGTACAATCCAAGGGGATAGGGAGGATCACTTCCATTTGGAATTTTACTCGTGAACCGTGCATGTACGGCACCACCCCTAATGAATACACACACAAGTACAAGTTGTTGGTTCATATGTTCTTACAGAAACTACTGATGATGAACTACAAAGCAAGAAGTATCACTGTTACAAAGACTAGTGAGTACAACAATGGAAAACAACAAAAAGTCAAACAATCATCTGCAGACACTGTTGATGCGTTTAGTGAACTTTTTGAAAGTCCATCTTTGTCTGATGAAAGAGAGAGCAACACAGACCCTATTCTGGATCTTCAGATGGCCGTGTTTCATTGTGCTGATGGTTTCCTGAAGCAGCTTATGGTCACTAAACTGTTTCAGTGCCGATACGCTCTGTCTTGTGAATGGATCAGGAACAAGCAGAGGCAGAGTTTCACAGAGTTCACAGAGTTTCCGCTCTGGACATTCAGAGAAATTAACCAGAGCTGGAAGATGAAAAATAACAACAATGAGACCATCAGTCAAACCCAGCCAGTCTGAAAGGCAGAAACTCCAATGGTGTTTTTCTTCAGATTTGGCTCTGTGTCTTTATCAAAGTCTCAGCTGATCAACAGTCTGATTAATGAGAAACACAACACGTTCTTTCACAGGAACTGGAGTAGTGGAGACTGCCTGGTTTTGCCCTTCTGGAACACATGATGATAAATTCACTGACCGCGTTGCATTCTGTAATCTACACGGTGATGCAGGAAAACATGAGAAACAGCTGGATATAATGACTGAAATGGCCTCAATCAATGTTGTTGTTTTACCACAGCTTAGCAGGAATGATGAAAGAATGACACAAAACCTCTACAAGGACCCAAAGCCACTGATTTGCCTTCTTCCTGATGATAAAGGAGCTCTCACTGAGCAGAGGAATGGAAAATATAAAATTGGTTTGAAAGACGGAGGTGATGCAGATGTATCTGAAGATCTCAGAGAAGCTATTACAAAGTGTGTCTCAGAATCTGTTTCTACTTTCAGACTTGAAGATGTGGCAAACTGTGGCATCAGTGTTGTAAGACAAATAAAGAACTAAACCGACCTCAAGGGGATGACCCAGAAATGGAAATCAGTAAAAAAAGAAAAAAATTGAGATGAGGAAAATCCGTAAAAAGCAGCATACATGTAACATCACTAAGTTTATACATTTAACAAATGAACTCACATAATACAAATAAGTCAATGTTTTTCCTTAAATGGCTCAGAATACTCCTGGATGAACATACCTCAGCTGACCTGTCTGATCTACTTCACAAGTATGATACATGGTCAGATATCTCAAAACTAAGCAAGAGCAGTAATTAATCTGGCGAACTGCTGCTTGATCAAAGAAAACTTATGGAATTATCTTAGCATTTAGTTTGGACCACATCATGAGGCAGATCGGTCAGACCTTCAGTTTCACTTCTCTTCTCTCCCGAGTCTCGCAGCAGAGATGATGATCTCTGGGTTTCCACTGGAGCTGATGGATGGAGATGCTGCTCATGTTCCTCTGGTCTGGATCCCTGCTGTTCAAGATAAACTCATCCAGAAACTGGGAGACCAGAGAATCTTTGTGGTGATGTCAGTTTTAGGGCTTCAGAGCTCTGGGAAGTCCACCATGCTTAATGCTATGTTTGGACTCCATTTTGCGGTCAGCGCTGGCAGGTGCACCAGAGGAGCCTTCATGCAGCTGGTCAGAGTTTCAGATGAGATGAAAACACAGATGAACTTTGACTATATTCTGGTTGTTGATACTGAAGGTCTTCATGCTCTAGAACTGTCTGGAGAATCAACAAGACATCATGACGATGAATCTGCCACATTTGTTATTGGTCTTGGAAATCTGACATTAGTCAATATCTTTGGAGAAAACCCATCTGAGACGCAGGACATTCTACAGATTGTGGTTCAGGCCTTCATGAGGATGAAGATCAGGAGTCAGACTGACTCCTAGCTGTGTGTTTGTGCATCAGAACGTTTCAGATGTCACAGCTAGAGAGAAGAAAAATGAAGGGACGGAGAAGACTGCAGGAGAAACTGGATGAAATGACAAAACTAGCTGCTGAAGATGAAGTCAGTAATGCAGAACGTTTCAGTGACGTCATTGCATTTGATGTACAGATGGATGTGGTGTATTTTGCTCAGCTCTGGGAAGGCACCCCACCCATGGTACCACCGAACCCTTCATATTGTGAAAACGTTCAAGACCTTAAGAAAACTATTCTTTCTCGTGTCTCAAAATCAAACGGCATGATGCTGACAGATATAAATACTCACATTACAAATCTCTGGGAGGCTTTGCTGAAGGAACGCTTTGTGTTCAGCTTCAAAAATCGCTGCTTATAGAAAACTGGAGACAGAATACAGTAAGTGGACCTGGAGTCTTGGAGCAATTCATGTGGTTGAGTCCACAAAACTTCAAAGAGAACTAAATGTAAAATAAAACTGTGAAAGAAGTGAAAAAATCTATGTCAGAATTCTTTGAGAGAGACACCAATGCCAGTATACTGATTCAGTGGAAAACATCTTTTGAAGTAAAATCTCAGACTTACAGGAAAATATTAAGGAAATACAGAGGAAACTGAATGAGGTGCTTCAGCAGAGAAGAAAAAGAGGACACAAAATGAAAACACTCTCCTTGAGAAGGCCAAAAATCTTGCCTTGACTCTTAAAGACAAAGCAAATGACGATAAGGTCCTGCAAAAAGAGCTTGATTACTTTTGGAGAACCTGATTAAAAGAGATCATTGCAAATGTATTAACAGGTACAAGGACTGAATATTCTAAAGAGGATGACAACCAAATAAGAAACCTACTTGCAGACATTGCTTAGCAAGCAGAAAAATTATCATGTCATATGACATAGCAAAGATGGGCTACAACAAAAGATTTCATCAAGGAAAAATGAACAGACTATGAACAAAGACAACAGTGTTCAAGAAACACTTCTTCAGTGATTTGGTACTTTTCATATGGAATAAAGGACAAAAGACAATCACTGAACAACACAAAATATTTAAGGAAGCCAAATGAAATGAGAACATGAATCACTGAATAGAAATAGATCTAATCTGGAGAAACACATCCTGAAGACACTGGCAGAAAAGGAGGATTTTCAGGCATACAAAACCTACATTCATAATCCCAAAGAACACTTAAAGAGTTTCATCAGAGATGAAGTCAGTCGTTACACCACTACTGAGTTTGACATCTGTGTTCTGCCCAAGGTGACCGATGATTTAAGACACAAGGAGAATCAGATCATAGAAGCAGTGCAAAGGGCATCAGAAGGGGTTGAAGAAAACAGTGGAGATGCTGATCTGTGGTTGAAATGTTTTACGCAGAGTTTATCACATGTGCTGATATTTTCTGAAAAAGATCTAGAAGGAGTGAGTCGTGATGAAGTTGATGCAAAACTTCTAGCAGAGGTAATAAGAAAATAACTTCCTTCTGTACTATCTGACATGAGCAAGGAATTCAGTACAGGATAGTTTCTACAGAAGCTCGAGTACAAAAACAGACCTGATGAGATTCTAATCGAACACTTCTGTACGTGCTGTTGGGTTCAGTGTCCGTTCTGCACCAACACAGCAGAAGACCATGGTCCACAATATAGTGGAACACAGAATCTTAGTGCAAACTTTTGCACAACTCTAGTAACAAGTAATGATAGTTTTTGCAAATCTTCTCAATCTGAAGAATTCATTCCATATAAAGAATACAAAACAGCAGGAGGTGTTTATGCTGAATGGAGCATCACTCCTGACCTCACTGAGCTGTCGTACTGGAAGTGGTTTGTCTGCAGATTCCAGAAAGAGCTGGAAGAGTACTACAATAAAAGACTTCAGGATCAAGGTGAGATCCCAGAAGAATAGAGAAACCACACAAAAGAGGATGCTACTGAGAGTTTAGACAAATACTTCTGAACATTTTTGATTATTGATTATTTTTATTATTTAAGTCTTTTTAAATAATATTGTAGTTGAAGAACACCTCTGAAGAAAGGGTTAGATTATAAAAGTTATTAAGCTTTTTAAAAATGTTTGAACTTCCTACTCTATGATACAAAAAATTTGACTAATTATTAAATTCTAATAACTAATCACTTCTTTGCTCTTTTGATGATCTTTTTATCTCGTTGTTATTAGCAATAATGATTATTTTCTAAAAATATACAAAATAATCGTGTTTGACAAAATGAAAAACTGCAGTAAATGAGTCATTTGACAATCCTACATTTTAAATACTGCTATTAAATTACATGCAGTACAGGTCTGAATTATTTTGTCACTTTGTTTGCTATGCAGACATTAGGAACTATATATTACCACATGTGTCTATGATATAAAATAAAGATCAGATTCTAATTCTTTGGCATTCTGTGCCTTACTGCAGATCACACCTGCATCACATCTGGCATCAAAGCTTTAAATGGAAATCAAATCATAATCGGATTGCTCCAAATTAAAAACCAAATTAGTACATGTACAGTACATGGAACTGTTTTTTGTTATCCATTCATAAACTCGACATTGACTGAAATTAATCAACACTCACTCAAACTGACTCGTGCTAAATAATGACACTAGTCTTCTGTAGAACTTATCATCATGAATTAAATGAATTGAAATGCTATTTATAAGAATATAAGGAAAATATCCATCCAAATGATAATTTAAGCCAAAAACTGATTGTCACCTTTCTTCTACTTTGAACAGACTATATAAGAACGGTTTCAAATTGAGTTATCTACAACACTGTTTCTCTAATTCATATCAAAACCCAGACTACAAATACATGCTTGCTCACCGGAATTTTTGGCTTTTTAGTGTTAAATCACATTCAGTCCTTCAATAGTGCAATCCGTTTTGAGGGCCATGTCCTCCAGAGGTTGCATTTAGAGATTAAAGATGATTAAAATTACAGTAAATACAACCATCACGTGTGTGGCCAATTAAATGCGACCTGGAGAGAACAGGAACTTTAAACTGAGACATGGCTAATGTTATTCCACTCAGCGTTGATATCTTCAAACAGTGAATGAGTTTGAATATAATGCAAGACCAAACAGTCTCCAATCCAGTGTTCAAATCTGGACTCTTACCAGGCCAAATCATGAACCTGATGATGATTAGTATTGTCTTATTAGAAAGCAACCTTTTAACTGTGAGGTCTTAGGAGTGCTTTTGCTTCATTCTTGCTAATTTCGTGACCAATGAGTGTCACAATTTGATTTCAGTGAACATTTCTCACGGTTTACTACAAATAATCTCAATTAAGATTTAAATTTTGGCAATTTAAAATTTGCACCGTTTGGACTGGAGAGAGAAAGTAAAAAAGCCCTCAAACACTTTGACTTCCATACGGTCCCACTACACGGGGTTAGTTGTCACAATCGGAAAATTACTTCAAAGATTCTGAAACATGATGCAATACTATAACGTTACAGGAACACATTTGCAGCAGAATTTACGCAAAAAACAAACAAAACAAAACACACAAAACAGGACAGAAGACATAATTAATAATCACTTTTTTCGTTCTTCATTAAGAAGGAAAACCAATTAAAAACGTAAAATGAACGCGATAGTTCATTTACACAGGTACATAAACAGCGGAAACAGTCTCTTTAATATAAAGAAAATGGGTCTACTTACGGTAGCTTCCAAAACATCCGTGGACATAATCACGAAGAATCAGCAAATATTTACAAAAACGCCTGAATAGCTGCAATAACCAGACTTCTGAGGCTAACTGCAGCGTTTATACGTCATCAATCAACGAGTCACATGACCAGGTGTTTGTTACCTGAGCGCAGGTTCAATGAAACGGTTTCCACAAAAATATTCGGTAGCACAACAGTTTTCAATGGTAATGATAATAATTTAATAATAATAAGTTCAATAATAATAATAATACTGAGAAATGTTTCTTGAGCAGCAAATCAGTATATTATTATGATTTTTGATGGATCACGTGACACTGAAGACTGGAGAAATGACGCTGAAAATACAGCTGCGTACCACATAAAGTGGAGTTATAACTGTTACATATATTCACATTTTAAATTGCAATACTATTTCATAATTTTACTACATTTTAATTAAAGGAAGATTTGGTCAAAACAATCAAACAATTATAATTGTTCCAAACATGATACTTGTATAATATAATATGATAATATGAGCAGAGGATTAGAGCATGAAGTGGTTTACACTTGTACATCACTAGAGGGCCATACTTCACCGAGAATGATGAATGCAAGCACTGCAGATCTCAGCACTTATGAAAACTCTGAAGACAAAGACATTCTTTTGCTTGAAATGTTTTTCTTGCATTGAAGAAGAAAGGCTAATCCAAGATTTTTAGTCTCAAATGGTATTAGAAAAGATCAATTGGCCTATGTGGAAACACCATTATACACTCATGTAGAACATTTCCTAAACTCTACTTTAAAAAAATGTTTGAAATGTTTCCAGCTTACTATTTACATACACATATATATATATATATATATGCAGACTGACAGGAGATTGAGGTTATAATGAACATTTGTTGCAGCAGCTTTTGTTGTTTGTGAGCTGCAGCTCTGTTTGTTCAGCTCCAGCAGAGGGAGTCCAAGGTCTTCACCAGCCGGATCTCCAGGGGTCGTTTCCATGACTCCCACAGTCTCTAGGGTCGCCCGCGTATCCATGGAGATGACTCTGTCCAGTGCAGTGGCCGGAGATGGTTGAGGTTGGGAGCTGACCTTTGACCTGAGGGTCACTCAGGGGGTCACGGGGTCAGCAGTGGCCGTAGGGCTGGACAGCACTCACACTGATTGGCCGTCCTTTTAACCAGCACAACCTTCATCAAGATGATTAGAATATTGACCAATCTGCTGGGCATGTAAGAGCAAACACACTACTGCTTTCTTAAAGCTTGACAGGTAAAAATAGTGACATTGTGAATATCTAATACACATTTTTAGATGTCAAAACTATTCTATATACATGTGTGTTCGTGTGTGTGTTCAAATATTACAACTCTGGGAAGAAAGACTGCACTGCACAAAAATTAAGAATATTTTCTCTCAATTCCACATTATAATATATAATTTGTGGTAAGTGCAATAATTATTTTATTGATATATTTTATTACATTTTTTATATCACATGTATGACATTCATTCAAGTATTAATAATAATTTAATCTCATTAGCGAGGCACTGTACAGTATTAGTTTTGTACAGCGAATATTGCATGTAATATAGTGTTGTTTTTATTAAATCAGCATAAACTAAAAACAGTAAAAACAAATATTCATACATAAGTACCGTAATGTATAAATATGGTGTAGTGCTGTACAGCACAGCATAGTCCTATAGTATAGTATAATATAGTATACTCCTATAGTATGGTGTAGTACTGTACAGTACAGTATATTCCTATAGTATAGTATAGTATAGCATAGCATAGTTTCTTTTTCATTTTAAGTGAAATGTGAGCTGGAAAGGTTTTTAAAGACTTAAAAAACATAGGTGTTGGATTTCATTTTTACTCAGAAACTGCTAAACATTTTCAAACACATTAAACACACAGTAGACATGAAATTATGATATAAAGTCCAAAAGAGTATTTTCTTTTCCTTTAAAACATACTCTTAATCTTTATTTAGAATTAATTAAAAATAATAATACATTTTTCCAGTGTTTCCATTTTCCATCACAGTGTTACTTGTGATTAATCCTGTGCAATGCATGATCTGATCAAATGCATGCATGCATAAAAGCATGTGTTAAATGCACGAACGTAAACGCAGATTGTTAAAGCTTCTGCTGCTGAACACGTTTCAAAATGGCACCAGCGGCGTTCCTCCCAGAGGGGGTGTATATGTCATCATGGATGCTAAAAGACACGTGATCAAAGCCTTCTTCCTCCCAATAATTTATGCCTTGCAGCAGATGGCTTGTCAATATCAATATATTAATTTAAAAGCAGCGGCACGATCAGGACGTGCGTGTGTTAGAGTCCTGGGGTCGCTGCGAGAGAACAAGGGCAAATAAAGGAGAGACACTCCAGAGATTACAGACAGACATAAAGAATCTCCTGCAGATCAAATTCAGATGTGCAGCTATCAGGGGAGGACTCACGGTCTGATTAAACTGAACAACATAAACCTTCGACAATAAAGCTGCCCAGTTTTCCATCAAAGATCTGTAATGAGAAACATCAGCTTATGAAAGTTACAATCCCATTCATTTTTTGTAATATTTTTACCCTAAACAGACCTGCCATGAGCTCCAGCTTTTCTTGTTAAGATTTTTCTCTTCTCCTCACCAAGGCTGCATTAATTTGATGCAGTATATAGTAAAAATGGTGAAATATTATTACAATTTTATGTTTCCTATGTGAATAAATTGTCAACTTTAATTGATTTCTGTGATCAAAGCTCCATTTTTTGGATCATTACTCACAGTCTTCAGTGTCACATGATCCTTCAGAAGTCATTCTAATGATTTAGAAGACATTTCTGATCATTATCAATGTTGAAATCATTATTAACATTTTTGTGGAAACCATAATACAGGTTTTTTTTTTCACAGATGAACAGAAAGTTTAAAAGTACAGCATTTATTTGAAACAGAAATCATAGAAAAACATTAGAAATGTTGGTAACACTTTCTATGAAGCCTGCATGTATAATACATTATAAGGGTATTCTTAAGGCATTACAATGACTGCATAATGCATTATAAACACCTTTATAATATATTGTATCATGTCATGAATATATATAAGAAGAGTTTTAATGTGTTATAATATTTACTTATTTGTGTTTATAGCTTTTAAGAGTATGACAATTTATAACACACAATGAACATGATTACAACGGATTACATTGTAAAATATATATAATATATAAGTAAGGGATAATGTAGAGCCAGCAGGTTGTTATCGCAGAATAAAGCCCTTCAGTCTTATACTCAGGCTTTATTCTGCGATAACAACCTGCTAGCTGTGCTTCTTGCCACAAAAGTAAAAAAATAATGAATAAATAAACAATATAATACAATAATAAATAATTGTTTTAACTGAGGAGTCAGTCGAGTCGTCATCTATCCACTGCTGAAAACTTTAGTTTTTTCCGTACATGTTGAAATTAAGCCGTGTAATGCAGATATAATGCATATAATGCAAAGTTTCATATCTTGCCATTTTACCTATGTTACTTTACTTAAAGCTGACAAATAACACTTATAAGTAATAATAATAACAATGCTATTTTTTCTCAAACAGCCATAAGATCAGATATCAGATCAGATGAATGTGTAATACGACACATTTGCTTTGGATTTTATTCTGTTGATAAGTAACTCTGCAACTCAATGCCATTTTTCAGTTGAAAGTATTAGCTAGCTCACATTAGCCTCAATATTAACCTCATAGTAACACTCAAATAACACTCAGCACCTAAACACTCACAAGATGTCGTAAGGCACTGTGCAGATCTTAAATTAACAATGTCAAAATATGATATAGTCCATTATAAATGAAGCAGATTTAATATGGTTTTCATTGTATGTTATAAATAATTATACTCTTAAGTTATAATCATAAATACGTACGTAAATATTATAATGGATTAGAACTGCTTTTATGATTATGAGATTTTATAACACATTATAAAATTGTTTATAATGCATTATGCAGTCATTACAATGCCTTAAGAATACCCTTATAATGTATTATAAATACAGGCTTCATAGAAAGTGTTACCGAAATGTGTTTACTGTCACCTCTGATAAAAATGTGTCTTTGCTGTAGTGTATCAAAGTTTGCACAAAAATACTGTTCTGATAATGATCAGAAATGTTTCTTAAGCAGCAAATCAGTATATTAGAATGATTTATGAAGAATCATGTTTCAGCTGTGCATCACAGAAATAAATGACAATTTAACAGATATTCAAATAGAAAACACTTATGTTTAATTTGAATAATATTTCACTATTTTTAATGCATTTTTGACCAAATAAATGCAGCACTAATGAGCAGAAGAGACTCTATATTTGGAAGTGGACAGTTTTCCAGTCAGTTGCTTTGAGTTCTCTGTATATCAGGAGGAATAAGGCTGATTTTGCTGTGAAACTCTTAGGCTTTTTAAGCACTAGACATGAATGAGAGTTATTGATAAGCACCTGTTATTTAAAAGGCGGTAAATGGCACCTGAACTCACTTGACCTCTGAGCTTCTTCCTTTGAACAGCACTGAAACATTTCCGCCGCGTGACACATCATAAACGGTGATGCGTTACGTAACATCTCTCCTGGAGAATTTAACGCAAACAGTTGACCTTTAACCTTATCTGAAGCCCTGAACCTCTCTGAAGGAGGGTGAAAGTGAACCGGTTCAGCCATTGATTTAGTGAAGGGTCTCTTTAGATTTTCATTGAGTCGATCTTTTTAATGCTCTAATGTCTGTTTGTGGAAGAGAAAAGCAGGGCAGGAAAAAAACAGACATACAAACAGACTCCCTCACTGCATTAAATATGTGTAAGACTATACTGACCAATGAAATCTTCTGTAACCTATATACTATAAAACCTATCACAGATGTTCAATCATTTGCAAACATGCATTATTGTTTTGCATCTCAGTAAATGTTTCTGGTCACTCAAGTGCCTTTATAGATCTGATTATGGTGATTAGAGCAATAGCACATGAGAGGTCACCTCTGCTGACCTTTGACCTCTGACATATGGCAACACACTAAAAATGTGCTCAGTAAAATTTGACCTGACATACAGGCACACTGAAGTCCTCCTGTAAAAAAACACATAAACACACATTTTTTATGGATATAATGTTTGAAACAGTTGATAAACAAAACAAAGGAGTCAATAAATTTATTGTTATGCAAGCAAATCAGGGTTATAGTTAACTAAAGTAAAACCATAAGAAATACATTACTTTAAATCAAATATTAATTGAATTAAATGAATGTTCACAGCTAGTTGACAAACAACATTTTTCATTTTCACTTAGTTTAACCTAATGTACTAAAACTAATACTCAAATAACAAAACAAACATAAAAAAAAAAAATTTGACTGTACTTACAAAACACAACAAATTTACAAAAACTTGACCTGTATAAATATAAAAATGTGTTTAAAATATTTATACAAACAATAACAGTATTTCAGTGATAGTGATATAAGTGAAACACTAAAATATATTCATTACTTGAGATAAAATATTACCTGAAATAAATAAACGTTAACTCAAATAAAATAAAACATAAAAACTTGCCAAGGCAACGTTTCTCATTTACATTCCGTTTAACTTGATGAACTAAAATAAACCTAAACATGAACACAAAATAAAAATAAAAAATAACAATTGCTAAAAGTTTAATTTAAAATAAAAAATAAAATACAAAAATATCTCATTATATCTCAATTATACTAAAATTAGTCAAATTTGTTCCTTTGCATATTATATGCATTCATTCAGTGTCTTTTTTTTTCAGTGAATCTTTTTAGTGGTTCCCTATACTTTCACAATATTCAGAGAAACCAATAACATTATGCAATTTCCATTAGACCTGAGGTCCATTTTAAGGTGCCTGACCTTTAAAGGTCTTCATTGTGTATTTGAGACAAGATTTAGAGGGTTTTCACAAACCTCATCCTGGAAAGGACAGCTCTCAAATAGTGAAAACAAAGCACACGGGCCTAATAATAGAGCACATTTTTACCACCCAAGTCAAGGATATGGATCAATACTAATAACAATGCCTTTTGCAGTGTTCAGGGGCTGCGGACACACACACACACTTCTGTAAGGGCTCTCCAATCAGTTTCTCAACTCTCATCCGCGGCGTGTTTTTATAGAGCCTGATTGCACACGTCGCTTCGGCACCACAGGCCGTGACGAAACACAATGAAGACTTCTAATACACTTCAGCGCAAAAACTGCCTGCAAGCAACAAATGCAGGAAAACTGACTGTCTATGAGGAAAAAAGCATGTGTTGCATTCAAAACAATGAGTTGAAGTTTTCCATTTTTTAATGTAGGCTGTTGTAGTGGAATACTGTTTGGCCCCTAAAACAAAAGCAACAATTTAGGGTGAGAATTACAAATAAAACTAAAGCTTCAGCTTTTGACTTAGGCCAAGAACCACCCACATCCACAATGCCCTAGCAACCAGGTTTAAAAATCCTAGAAACCACCCAGCAACCATAGCTAACCAAATTAACGTGAAATAAAATAAACATTATGTGAAATAAAATATGAAGAACAAATATTATCTAAAATATATAAAATGTAAAAAAAAAAACAGGTAGTTTCCAAGCCAATGCTTTTAATTTTCTTTTAGTTTAACTTTATATACTAAAATAAGTAAAACTAAATATAAATACAAATAAATAAATAAATAAATAAAATGTACTAAATATGATCTAAAATCAAAATGGAAAACATATAAGTGAATTTAAAATGCTAATAAAAACTCTAATTGCATTTGGGAAAGGGAAAACTGTCACAACAGAAACCAGGGTTATTATAGTAAACCAAAGTAAAAATAAAACTAAAACCATTTTAAAAATATTGTTTTTGTTACTTTAAATAAAATATGCATTAACTGATACAAAATATATACATACATATATATATATATATATATATATATGGACTTACTAGACCAAAACTTAAAAAAAACACAAATCTTAAAAATAATGAAAACTAGAGTGAACTAAATAAAACTAAAGACACACTTAAAAAATAAATAAATAAGAAAATTAACTAAAATGAACTTTAACTTTAATTAACTTTAATTAATTATTTTTTAACTTCAATTAACTTTAGCTTAACTAAAAATTTAAAAACCATACTCATAGAACATCAAAGTAACTGCATAGCAACACCCTAGCAACCAGCCAATACTCTACACTCTCAGAAAGAAGGTACAACAGCTGTCTCTGGGCTGGTACCTTTTTGAAAGGTACAAATATGCATAATTAACACTTTAAGTACTAGTATGTACCTCTAAGGTATGCACCCTCTGGGGGTAAATAAGGTACAAAAGAGTCCCTTTTGAAAGCAAAAGGCCTGTATTTGGCAATATTAACAAACACCAAAATTAAAAACAATAAATAAATCTGTGGTTTCTAATATGGCTTCTTTAAAAGAGAAACAGGAAAAAATGCAAATGAGAGTGTTTGGATTGGTAATTTTGCTGCATTAAAATAGAAGGAAACAAATGTAAATGATATGCTAATTAGGGCGTGACATCATCTAGTGACAATTAGCGACTTTTCAAACAGGCTTTCGCTATGGAAGCTGGACAGGCCTAAAAGTGCTTAAACAGAATGTGCGAAATTTGACCATGTCAACAGGCACTGCACTGAAAAAAATGACTCATTGAATTTACTGTTCTTTTATGGTAGTGGTTGCAATCAATTTATTTTAGCTACATATAAGCTAAACAATTTAGTTTACTAAATAAATTTTATTTATTTAAATGTTGCTAAAATAAATAGCAACATTTGCAGCATTTTTGAACGTGTTTCTCTTGTATGAGTAGACAAGCACATCCTGGCTATGCTACATTTTTCACAAAAATGGCTTTTGACCCCGTTGGCCTTCCATATTTGTCAGCAGTGCCCCAGTGACAGCTTTTGTTTCTTTCTGTTCTTGTTTTGAGAGTGTATAGCATCACGGTAGAAACATTCACAAGTCTCTATCAACCATCTGAACGTATGAAAACCAGCTTCAGTGTCCGTCCATGGCTGGATTCAGCTGGAAATCCCAGTGTTTTCATGTTGCTTCCAATTCCAAGGATTATTTGTCATCTCCAGAGTAAAGGATTTTTAAAAGTCAACCTGCAGCCCCTTCCCCTCTCTCTCTCAATCCCCCTGACGCTCCGCGGCTCCGATCGATGCAGTATTGATCAACTCTCTCTATCGCTGGCCAACCAGACTAATCACCCAAACACAAGCTCAACACTCTCACATACTGTAAAACGAAACAACACACACACACACACACACATGCAGCGTCACACACACTTCAGCAAGCACACAGGGTTATTCTATAGCTCTTTCCTCTTCTTTACATGCTCGGTGTGCCATCTGAAGTATTAGAATGTTGCTGTGCTCATTTAATGTTAAATGTGATCTTTAAGATTTAATATAGATGCATCCACTGTGCTGTTTTCAGCGTGATTTGCTTATTGTGAAACAGAATCTCCATTCTCAGAATAAATGACATGCTTTCCTCACACTCTATCTCCAGCGTTTTCCATCCTCCTTTGTTCCCTCACAAAATCAATATGCCTGTGGAAGGGAAAAAATGAGGCTGCCATATTTCTCCTCCGGTTATGATTGGAGGTTTGAAAAGATCCAGGTGCAGATGAGAACTAGGGCATCTTAAATGCTTTAAATGCAAGCATTCGGTTTAACATGCTAAATTAAACACAGAATTCATCAGATCATTGCTGATATCTGTGATGCTCATTTCCTTCTAATAAATAACATCCCTTCCTGATTAATTGACTTCGGGTGGTAAAAAGAATTGCACAAAGGTCTATTAGGATGGATAGAGATATTGAAGACATGAGCTACAAGTAGAACTACAAACTACAATATTATTCCCAATTGAACACGTTTAGTATAAAATGTTTTGGATCAATAAAGGAGAAAGTTTTTGGTGCATAAGGTAAACAAAGTAAAATGCTTTCAAATTCACGTCATTGTGACATAAAAGAAAAGTAGTTATTTGTTTTTAAAATATTTTATGCAACACTGGATCTGTAGCAACAATTATGTTATGATATTGTGCTCTCTTAATTAATAAGCAATTTGCACAAGCAGCAAGTACTGAAAACATTTACATATGAATGTATATATAAACACACACACAAAATAAATAATTTCTAATATTTCACTAATTTTCTCATTAACTAGTAGCTTTTTTGTATATTTTTAATAAAAATATTAAATAATATAAAATAAAATTTTTCCATTTTCTTTGTTTTATATATATAAGTGCACAGAGGTATCTATTTTTATGAGACCAGATTGCTATGTATATATATATATATATACACACACACACACACACACAATGCAACACCATGTGCTCATTAAGTCATGTTTAAAGCGTTGTTGTGTCCAGATACATGTTTTAAAGGGTTATTTTTGTTTGTTTGTCACATTTATATGTAAGCTTAAGTTTAGAGCATTGCATCATGGGATATGGTACCACAAGCAGTATATACTGCAAACTTTGTGCTAAATGTATTCCCAGCATAAAGAAAATTCACATAAGGCAGAAACAGGATGTTAGTATACAGTGGGTTAACTGTAGTAATTCATGGATTTACTACAGTGACATGCAAAACTGCATCTAAGCACCTGAACTAATGATGAAGACACTGAACTCTTGACAGATGCATCACTCATTCCTTGACCAATGCCATTCTGATTGGCTCACTGCTGTCACCCTCTTCTGTTCTCTGCTCTTATTGGCCAGCGGTGTTTGATGAGAACCTCTCACTGGTCCACGTTCACTGTTTATCAGCTGATATTAGGTGATCAATTAATCCCTGCAGTAAACGGCTCTGATTACGTACGGCTCTGTCAACACAAGATAAGAGCATCGTATCATCCCTCACACTGACCAATCAAACCAGCCGCGGGCCTGCAGTGGACACTGAGTGACCCCTCGAACACAGCAGACTTTAACATTCACCTGCTCAAACTTGAGAAAAAGAAGATTAAGGTTTTTATACATTAGATAGTTCCTGTTTAATAAAGCTCAACTGGGTGGTTTCAGTTAATAAATAATGAAAAGGCAGAGTTAAATCACTGCTGACATTTCATGTAGGCCTACTGTATTTATCACACTAGAAATATTTACGTTAATTTTAACATAAAAGCCTGAGCAGCCATTTGTAATCTGAATGTGTGATTAATGTATTAATTAACATGAACGAACAATGAACACTACATTTATTACACTCTTTATTAATCTTTGTTTATATTAGTTAATAAAAATACAGTTGTTCATTGTTAAAATTTAACATTAACGTATCCAGTACGGGGCAAGACAGAGCAAAAATCCAAATATGAGGCAGAGGTTGGTACACAAAGAATAACACACGGGAAACACAAGACAAAACTAGATACTAGGAGAACGCTTTGTAGAGAGGCTAACTCAATACACGGCAGAGAATGGAAAACAAACTGGGCTTTAAATAGGCAGGATAACAAGGTAACAAGGGGGAGGAGCTAATCAATTGTAATGGTAAGTAAAAATGGACAATGGAACAAGGGAACACAGAAACAATGGGGAACAAACACTTCAAAATAAGAGTCTTTAAACCAAGACAGAGAAACACAGACAGGGGTAGCACAAACATGACAGTCCGAGGTGGAGTGCCCTCTGATGCAGTTCATGGGCACTCCAGCTGGCGATTGTAACATTAACTAATGTAGTTAACTAATGATAACTAATGAACCTTATTGTAAAATGTTAACCTTATTTTAATCATTACCACACTGAATCGTAGCAAATTCTTCTAGTCACCCACCTAACAAAGTTTTGCCCTAAGAACATTGTACTAATGTTCCCATTAGGTCATTTGCTGAAAGTTAAAAATGTCTAATTAAATATATATATATATATATATATAACTTTTTTTTTTGTCTTGTTTATAGGAACATTCTATTTTTTTGTTAAGTCTGATGTGAAACGGAGTTAAGCTACACTCTCTTAGCTGTAATTGTTATGATATTCAGCTGGAGTTCCCTCAAGCTCCACCAGAGGGCACTTCAGCCAACACAGGATTTCGCCCACGGACTCCATTTCCCATCATGCTTCACTCCTGGACTAATCACACACCTGCAACTCGTCACCACACCCACACACTCATCCCACACACACACATCTAAGCCAGCTTCTGACTTCAATTCAGTGTGAAGTCTTGATTAGTTCTGAGCGTCTCCTTCCGTGTTGGTTTTCCTGTTATTACCTTGGACTGATTTTTCTGTTTTGGGACTGTTTGCTGCCTGCCCCGATTTCTGCCTGTTGACTTCGACCTTGATTCTGTCTCATCCCCGTTACTCTGTTTACCGGTATTTGACCCTGCCTGTCGACTCTGAATAAATAACTGTACATGGATCTGCACGGCTTTGACTCGTTCGTTACAGTAATATATTTACTGTAAACCACGGTGTCATGGGGCTTATTGCTTTTATAAAAAGCTTTCATGAAATAAAACACAACAAATATTGTCCAATGCGAAAACATTACTCTTCCACCAAACAATGTAGTTCCTGAGAAACAGTACCAACAGATTGGTTGCCGAGCAACACAAACGTAAACAAAGGTGTATGTTTGGATCAGAATCAAGGACCGGAACGGTTATCATCTATCTAACAGTGTGGGAACGTTACTTTTGAATGTTGTCTGAACGTTCTGAAACGTTTTTTTTTTTAAAGTTAGACAAATACCAAACTAAAATGTTTTATAAGACAAACATTCAATGATTGATTATTGTTCTAATGTTTTGATAACATTATTAAAGACCAGAGACCTTTGAACAAATGTTCTTTTAACATTATTGTAGAAATGTTTGTTCATAACGTTGCGCGAACCTTGTCAGAACATTCTCTGTTAGCTTTAATGAACCTCTGTTGAATCAGACGTCTCTCAGAAAACATCTTACTTGTGTGCTGCAAAACAAGGTAAGGTCAAGTCGAGCGCATTGCATTGTGGGACTCTCTTTGAAACTGGGCCAGAGCTTCTGATTTCATTGTGTTTCCGTAGAGATTCCAGATATTTTTGTCCTAATAAATTCACACTCTCCCCTGTCAATGATAGAAACGCTGCTCTTCTGCTGGAGGAGGAGAAAAACACAGAGCTTGGCATTCAGAGCTACTGTAGAGTCCAGCTCCAATTGTTGTGCACAGAATAGAGATGAGACAGAGCTGACTGCACGAGAAGATCAATATCCATTCTCAATATGCTCTGCACAGCCATAACACAACATGTGTGCACGCGTGCGTGTGTGTGTGTGTGTGTGTGTACATGTGTGGGCTTTTCCTTGTGTTGCTTTGTGCAAACTAGTAGTTGTGTGGGCACATGAGTGGTCAAATTCATGATTCATGATAGACAGAATTAACAATGTATCACGTATTATGTGGCCCACCATCACTCATGTGCCCATATAGCTTGCACAAACAATAGACATTTAATTTTTATTATTGTGTTATAGTTTACTTCATTACTGTTTATGTCTGTACTTTGTTAAAGCTGCGACCAAGACAAAGTCCTTGTGTGTGTATAAATATACTTGGCAATAAAGCACTTTCTGATTCAGATGAATATTTCTTTATCTTTTTGGGGATGTTACTGTGTATAGACTATTTAAATGAAAACATTGTGAGGGTGTGTATATGTGGGGAAATATACAGCCCATGTATTTAATTCGTAGATGCAGAATGAAAAAATGTGAATCTCTCCACATTCTATAGGCCTGTAATGTTGGACACGGCCATTTTAAAACTTGTGAGACTTCTGTGTTTGTTTTACAACAAAAAACGGTCTGTTATGCTGTTCATATTGGAAACGGTATTTGTCATCATTATTTAATCATAATAAACATACAAGTTTGTAGGTCATATAATTTGACAATTTACCTGCACTTGGTTATTTACCTTTGGCTAATGAAACAGAAGTATTGCATCTTACTTCTGCTTTGTAAAATAACAGTAAATAATATTTATGCAAATATGCATATCCCATATGTATATATATATATGTATAGTATTATTAATTTATTTATTTACGTGTATATGTATTAAACATACATTGTATTGTATAATACATATGTATATACTAGAAAGAAAAGAAACGAAAAGGGAAAAATGCAAAATGGAGCATTTCTCTCTCTCTCTCTCTCTCTCTCTCTGTAGAATTGATCGACTATTCCTTCTCAATCCATCTCTCTGTCTGTTTCTTAGCAACCGGTGCTCCAATGAATTTAAGGCCCGAGATGTTTTATTATTTCACTTATTTATATATTTTTAAAAAAGATGCTCCCTGCATGTGTTAGAGGTGATCTGGTAATAATTATAAAAGGAGCATGTCTGGACTGCTGTGGAGCAGCTTTAGGTGGCGTTCAGGCCAAAAGTCATTGATCAACATACATATTTCATAATCTGCAGAGGAAAAGCTATCGGATCAATCGGATGTCATTCTTCATCAGCACCTGTTCACCAAATGTCACACTACTGAAGAGCATCATGATCTGAATCTACAATTTCTAACAACCACGTTGCACGCATGCAGTGCAGCATGTGACAATATCACAAACAAAACTAAATAAACATATATATATATATATATATATATGTATGTAAAAACACACCTAGGCTTATTCATTTATTTATGTTGGATCCGTTAGATTTAGGCTATAATGTGTGTAAGCTATTATATATATTCAAATGCAGCGATACACTTTTTGCATACTGCGTCGAAGTAATAATTTCCAAGTTCATACACTTATAATGAAGTATTTTGATGCACATGATATGCGGGTCTCCTGCAGGTACGGCGCTGTGAGAGCTGAAGGCATCTATCTCATCGATCGCTGCCACAGTCATGTTTGAATTATGAATTTATCCAGATGCAGAATCGTCTTTAGGCCTGAAGCCACATGATGCTGTTTTCATCACGAAAGCCTTTCTCTTTTTTTGTATCAGCTGTTTCCCACGCACAAATAACGCGCAAGATACGCATACAGTGAAATACAGCTTACCTTTTATTAACAGCTTGTAAAATTCAATAAAATCACATCTTTAACTGCAAGGAACGCGTAAAAACAAGCAGACAAATAAATAAATAAATAAAATAAATACTTTTTAAAAAAAGTATTTAAATGCAAACCTAATATTATGACAAATATAAAATGAAAAAGTAGGCCTAGTTTACTGAATTTATACATAATATCAGAAAAATTAGGCCTATTATTATTATTATTATTATTATCACATATTCCCGAATCCGATCTGCTAAAACTAACTGCTAATTTTAATGGTAATTTCTGCATTTCATGAGTCCTCTTTGAGAGTTCTCCTAGAAATATTTCGATGCCAATTTTATCTACATTAATATAGTTCAAGAATAGCTCTTTAATGAAAAATGTAAACTCATACGTTCATTCCAACAATTTTATAGATATTTAATAATACATAAAATAGCATAATTTATAGGAATTAGACCTGTTAATTTCCTTCATTCTCCAGTACTACTTTTTTTCTGTTTTGCAAGTGCTTACATGCAAGGATGATTTTAAAGCGCTCTTCATGAAAAACTAAATTAGAGATGGCGTCTGTTTAGATTAGGGTTCAAACATCAATGTTAATGAGTTACAGGAGAGTGATAAATGTCCTGTATCTTCTGTGTTTCTGAGAGGAGCCGCGCGTCGGAGTTTGCCGGCGCTCGCGTCGATCACGTTTCGCCTTATTTCGTGTTTCAAGAGGTTCATTTGCTGCGTAAGACCCAAAATCTGTGTATTTCCACTGACCTAAAGGCTATTGATTTCCGATGGCATCGATACAGGAGCGCGCAGATCGTCTGTCTTTCCTCAACATCTCACACAAGATCTGAAAACACGTAGGTACATCTGCGCGACGCGATTCTGACGGACAGAAAAAGTTGTGCGACCACCTAAAAATAAAACATATCGTCCAAAATATTAACTTTATATTAAAAGAAATGTGAATTAATTCAACAGAACCTGAAACAGACATTAATCAAATCGTGTGATAAACATCAGCATTTGAACAGACAGTAGTAGGCTGTTTTAAAGCTTTAATTTAACATTTATTCACGTGTTTAAACTTAAAGTATTTTGGTCAACGTCAAAAACTTCTTATACGCTTTTAGATGTAAATTCTTCATTTATTTATTTTTAAATTAAATAACCATGTCTATCCGACAACTGATATAGGCCCTATTGGAAAAACTGTTATTTATTGACAACAATGAAACTAAAAATTAAGCACTGTTATTTTTTAATTTATATATTCCATAATAATAATTATACACTAATAATAATAATAATGAGAAGAAGAAGAAGAGGAAGAATGTTTATTAATATACTAAATGAATTTATATATTTGCTTACAATAATAAAATCACTAAAATTAACACGCTATATTGCTATAATATCAGATATTTTTCTTAGTAGAGATAACACGAACAAACCAAAACCCGTAAAAAATAAACGAATAAAAATCATAAGGATTGTAAAGACTGTGAAAGTCGTTCTATGACTTTCTCTGGTTGTGTCTCCCGCTGATGTCCACCTCAGGCCTGATCAATATCATCAATGACCGGGATAAACTGTCTTTTATCACACAAAAGTAGACAAAGTTCCCATCAAACAGCGTTCGCTACGCAAAGATCAGATGAAGGAAAAGAAAAACTGCAGGCTCCGACATAACTTTTTTTAGTTAACTGAAAGGTTTTGCTTATTTAATAAATAAGCCATAAGATAAAAAATATACAAATACACAAAATAAAATGCGCAAATATAGTGGCAACGCAAACTGAAGCCGCGTCTCTTTAAATTTAGAAACAAATATTAAAGAAAACAAAACTGAGTGTTAATGATCAGTGATAAAACGAGCAAATCTATAAAAGGCAAAATAAAATAAAAAGTATATATGTCTACAAAATTCAAAACAATGCTAGAAATCATACTAAGTTAATTACTAAACTACTAAGAACTCCAGCCGGCCTGAAGCAGGTTACAGACCGATGCTTATGATTGCGCATCGGTTTGTAATTATAACTGCAGTCATTTCAAATAAATCATCAGCAAATAACAGACAAACAAACTTCAGAACAGTTTGCTGCATATGAATGCATGAAAAACTAGTGAAGTTCTACACACTTGTGCATATAAAGACATCTTCCTGTTGTGGCAAACACATTTAAAGTCAAGTGTGCATTTGGATTAAATAGTTTATACAGTCATAGATACAAATAATGTGCACATAATCGCAGTGCATAAAGCAAGCCGCTCTCATAAAGACTCACACACGGGTGTCCTGTTAGAGTCTGAGCCGGTGCACGGCTGAATTAACGGCGAGCGCTCGCGCACATCCATCACGCCGGTGCTCCGGGAGCCGATACTGAAGCTCCAGAGCCGCTGCTCCGCGCGCTGCTACCGATTCACTGCTGCCTCCACAAGCCTAATTTATTTCCGATAGAAGTGCTCATCAATAGAGGGACATTAAAGCGAGAAGACACAGAGCTCATTTGTGTAACGTTGACTAAGACAGCTCTAAAGTGAGGCCATTACTTCTGCGGGCCTACAGGCCTCTCTCAAACATGTGTTTACATCAGAAACACCCCGAACACAACAACACCCATGAGAAGAATTACAGTAATTCACAATAAAGTGCAGCTGGCAGCTGCAAAATGCATATTTAATAGTATTAGCAGCAGCATTGCAAAGTGTTTTTCATGCAAGCTAAAAATGTGTTCGGTTTGATACATGCTTTGATCTGAATCAAAGCATACATTAAATATTCTTTAATTAAGCTGATGTTAGACAATTCTAAAAGCCCGATCAAACAGAAAGAACTCCTTAAAATACCTTCAGTAATTTACCATGCTGTAAAAATGTCTATATTTAAGCAATTCGGGGAATTTTAGAGATGCACGATATTAAGCTTGTATTAAGAGAAATAAAAATTAAACAAACATTGCAGCTGTACTCAAAATAAAATAAAAACCTAATAATAAAAATATTAATAGGCTACCGATCGATGTGTGATCACTCCCAAGTGCATTTCTGTTTATAAATTTAGCTTAAACAATATTGCTGCATGCATACTATTTTGTATGATATTATGATGATTATTATGGCGCATACCTGTGTTTTTAGGAAGGCGTCGGCTGCGGCTCGCTGAACCTGCTGCTCGTCTCTTTGCGCTCATTCTTCTCTGCACCAAAACTTTCTAACCTATGCGGCCCCCCTCACCCCGGGTCAGAAAACATAATTAATCAGTGTCAGTCGATTTATTGATCAGATTTATCAATGACCACCCAAAAGGAACTACATGCTCTTCGTGCCAGCGCAGGAGAGCTGAACACTTTCAGTTACAAGAGAGCTTTCCAATCTAAGAAATGCTTCAGTTTGCGTGGAAAATTATGACAGAAAACTATAATGTGATGTTTCCAGAAAAAAGCGTGTTTATCAATTATATTTATATATGGTCACGGGAGTCTTTTCAATACAATAATCAAGCATCAATTGCATTTTCAATAATAATGAAACAATTCTTGATCAAAAAGTAGGCAGTTATGCAGGGCTATATTTACAGTTATTAACAGGTGAGCATGCCACATATTTGCTGCTATGTTATGAAAGAGGCCACACTCTGTTTGGATATTAATCTGGTCATGGACAAGCATTTTAGTTAATAAGCATTTAATAATCGTTTAAAACTCTATATTTGTCTCTCTCCTCAGAGGACCTCAGCCAACCCTGAACCAACATACAAAACTAGCAAATTTAGCTGAAAACAGATTTGATCGCAGCATATTGCTGTTGATAATGTTTACCGTCTATTTAAATACTTCTCATTAACTAACTACATGACTTTTTACGGTACATTTATGCCATATGGACATCATAGTCACACCTGATAAGATAAATATAATGTAGTAGAAAATTACATTTTATGTGAAGCTGCTTTGCAACGACTGGTATAGTGATAACAGATAACAGCTAGCCTATATCTGTATATCAAACATGAATTGGATCTAAGTGACCCTGGAGCACAGAAGCAGTCATCAGCAGCACAGGAATATTTGTAGCAATAGCCAACAAGACATATGAGTCAAAATGATCTATTTTTTTTTTGATGCCAAAAATTTGGATATTTAGTAATGATCATGCTCCATAAAGATATTTTGTAAATTTCCTATACAAAACTTATTTGATTATTTTATTTGTAATATGCATTACCAAGAACTTCATTTGGACAAGTTTACAGGCGATTTTCGGAATATTTTGATTTTTTATTCTTTTTTGCACCCAGATTCCAGATAATTGAATCTCAGTCGAATATTGTGCTAATTTAATAAACCATACATCAATTGAAGGTGAATTTATTTTTTTAAGCTCAATTAAAAAAATGACTAGTTTTGTAGTCCAAGGTCACATATAGACTGTGTTCTTATATGCACTCAAGCGACACACACAAGCACACGCACGCACGCACACACACGATTATTAATAATATATATTAATAATTAATGAAAATGTAACGAAATGTATGCTATTTTTTGTCATAGAATGTTCTATTATTTATTTTTAAGTATACATAATATTATATACCTAAAGCATATATATATATACACACTAAAATAATATGCTATAAATGTGCAAATATTTCTTCTCATTTCACTTCGCATACAATGTTAGTAGAAGACTTCAGCACCGAGGCCAGCGCACGTCTCTCTCTCTCTCTCTCTCTCTCTCTCTCACACACACACACACACACACACACGCTTTCGCTTTCGCTCTCGTTCAAAGACAGACTCGAGTCCCGCCTCTCGGTAGAAGCGCTGTTGTGCAGCGAGCGAGCCAGACGCGCACCGAACGCTCCGCGGCGATTTAACCAGGACAAAAGCTTCGGCGCGTCATGTTGGACTGACTAGCTTTGAAATCGATGGATTGGTTTTGAAATCGTTTCGGGGGAAAACAAGGTCTTTCTGCGCGGCTCTCACGATGGAACTCACGATGGAAAACATGCACGGCGTCGCGTCGCACGCGCAAGCGGGGGACCTGATGAACTCCTCGCACGGCAGACCCTCGTCGGCTTCCCACCGCAGCCTGGTGACCCACGGGCGCTCGGCGATGGTGTCCAGCATGGCTTCGATCCTGGAGGGCGCCGGTGAGTACCGGAGCGACCCCGCGCTGTCGAGCCACCTGCATCCCGCTATGACCATGTGCGAGTCGGGCATGAGTTTGTCCAACACCTACACCACCCTCACGCCGCTCCAGCACCTGCCACCTATATCTACGGTCTCGGATAAGTTCCACCACGCGCATCCGCATTCGCATCACCACGCCGCGCACCAACGCCTCTCCACCGGCAACGTCAGCGGGAGTTTCACGCTCATGCGCGACGACCGCGGCCTGGCGTCCATGGGCAACTTATACAGCCACTATCCCAAAGAGATGTCCGGCATGGGCCAGCCGTTATCCCCGCTCTCCAACGGCCTCGGTTCTCTGCACAACTCCCAACAAGCTCTGTCCGCCTACGGGCCGAGCGCGCATCTCCCCAACGACAAGATGCTCTCTCCGAGCGGCTTCGAGTCGCACGCGGCGATGCTTTCCCGGAGCGAGGAGCATCTCGCGCGGAGTTTAGGGGGCCACGGGCATGGCATGATCTCTAATCTCAACGGGATGCACCCACACAGCCACCTGCACTCACAGGCGAACGGATCCATGCTGGCGGACAGAGAGCGGCACGGAGGCGGCGGCGGCGCGCAGGGCGGTGGATCGGGGCAGGTGGAGGAGATCAACACCAAGGAGGTGGCGCAGAGGATCACGGCCGAGCTCAAGCGATACAGTATACCTCAGGCCATCTTCGCGCAGAGGATCTTGTGTCGGTCGCAGGGAACTCTGTCGGATCTGCTGCGCAACCCAAAGCCCTGGAGTAAACTCAAGTCCGGCCGCGAGACTTTCAGACGCATGTGGAAATGGTTACAGGAACCCGAGTTTCAGAGGATGTCCGCGCTGAGGCTTGCAGGTAAGTCATCATCACCTTCACACGGCCAGGATTTAGGACCTTTAATCTGGGGGGGAAAAAACAGTACACAATGCATGAGTCTGAGGGGACGTGTGATTTTACGCACTCACTGTGTAGGCAAATGAGCTCATTCTTTAAAATACACGTTGTTTAAACGTTCCGAACAAACTATGGCGTGCAAATATGGCATAGAAGCGTTTGACAATAAATGTGGAGTTTTCATAACTGTACTGTAAAAAGTGCTAACATGCAATTGTTACCTTAAATCTTAAATTTGACTTAAACAAACCCGGATATTATAATATTTTTTAGTCTACCTTTTTAAGTCTAGATCTACCTGGAAATTACTGTAATTGGAGTAACCTGTTTTAGGCCTATTCTATAATCTATATTATAAATATCTATATCTGAACAAATTTATACAATATATTAATGCCTACTTAAACCTATTTTATATGTTTTATAATAAAGGTTCCAAATGCCAGGTTTGACAGAAGCACCTTTTAGAGAACCGTTCTTAAAAGAACGTTTTTATAATCTAAAGAACCTGATCCACAATCTATCTTAAAAATAAAGGCTTCAAAGGGTTTTCACATTGATGCCATAGAAGAAGCAATTCTGGTTCCTTAAGATCCTTTCAGTGAACAGTTCATGAAACAACAACAACAACATATTAACGTTAAGAACATTCTAAGAATCTAAAGAAACTGGGAAGGTTCCATGGATTTTAAAGACCACTTATTTCTAAGAGTGCATAACAAAAAGATCAACTGTCCAGAAAAAGCCTAAACTATACTGTAATATGGCAGTTTTGTACCAAAATATTAATATCAGGCAAAACACCACTACTTAAGTTTCTTTAGTTCAGTTCAGAAGCGTACACACAAGAAACCTAAATATATAATTTAACGCAACAAATCATCTGGTGAGATTTAAAATAGGTTTGTACATAAAAGTGACCCCCTGAGGCACAATATTACATCACATATATATTCATGAGGGCAAATACACAAGAAAAAACTTGCTCAAGCCATTTCAAGAGGACAGTTTGCCATTATAATACAGCCATTTGAATTTGTTTTCAGATTTTATTTATAGTTTAACTGATACTCATTCAGTATCTGCCCATTCCTTTGTGTTGGAGTTCTTTAAGGTTCTTTACACCTTCGAAATGCAACCTGAAAAAGCATTTAACAGTAAAAAGGCCTCTGTTTTTAACACAAGCCACAGAAGCCTCGTCTGGTGCGTTTTAGAGCCATTTTTCTTAAGAGAGACGCCTTGGCTTTAAAGAGTGTTCCGGACTGGATGACCATCAAACATTACAGAACGATTTGCTGTCAGAGGCTGATAAGGGGAAGGAGCGACGACAGATGGAGATCGCCTCTTGCTGCTGCTGCTGGGATTTCTCGCAAATGCTCACATTTGTGCGTGTTTTTTTCTTTTTCTCATGGGTGTCCCTCGTCCTCGGGGTCCGTTTGATACCTCTGGACTCTCACCGGGGCTCGGAGAGCGGCGGAGCGTGACCTCCAGCTGATCGATAGCGCGGTTTCCCAGCGTCCCTTTGAAACGGAGCAGATCGATGCTCGATTCGGACCCGAGAGGCGCGCGCGCTTTGTTTTAACCCGCTGATTACGCGCCCGTTTCCACGCACGCTTGAGGCTGCATTTGCATGCGTTTGATGGGACACAGGATTTTACGCACTCACTGAGAGGGCAAACGGTCTCATTGATTAAAAAGACGCGTTGATTAAAACGTTTCAGACAAATTATAATCATTTTAAACATACATACACAACATTTATGCCTACTTTACCCTATTTTTATGTTTTATAATATAAAAAAATAATTTTAAAATATCAATGGTTTTATTTATAGTAACGTTATTGTTACTTTCTGTAAGATGACCCAAATAAAGGCCAATAAATAAATAAATAAGTATTATGCCTCTCTCTCTCTCTCTCTCTCTCTCTATAAATATGTACTGTATATATATTTATATGCAGTATGTTACTTTTACTGTTATACTGTTACTGTTAAATAAAAAAAATAAAATTATATATATATTTATATATATATTTTTGGGTCGCCTAACAGTAACAACATTTTGACATTATGATCTATGCAAGATCATCATAATATCCAAAAAAAAGAGCCTATTAAAAGCTGAAGTGTGGTAGCATTAGAGCTGTGAAATACTCCACCACATCTATTCATCATATTGATATTCCAAATTTATTAGTATCCTAATCAATAGGTATTCTCCGTTCAGCTTTTGGGGGTTGTGTGGACGAGGCGTGTGGTTAGAGAGGGCAGCATTAGTGACCTGCGCTTGGACACATGTCCAATCTGTGTGCATTTGAATGTCTAATGGGTCACTTGGCAACTGTGATTAATTACTGCTCAGCACAACTAAGACATCCTCTCTCTCTCTCTCTCTCTCTCTCTCTGAGGTTATTCTGACTAACACAGCATTCAGATCAGCATCGGAGGCATGTTAGTCATCTCTTACTCATCTTTTCACAAAATTATACTTCCTGACCACCTACATGTATACAAGAAATAAAAACCACACAGTCAATCTTTAATATCTCAATGATAGAAAATGCCCTGTAATCTCATGTTTCTCCTCTCACTGCAAACTGTGAAAAAAAATCTATAAATTGTAAGGTAAAAAACAGAAAAGAAACACAAGCTTTAGTTGGCAGAAGCATACAAATACAGTAATAACATTTGAAGTTTTACATAATGACATTTTTATCATTTTATTTAAAATTTTATTTTATACCCGCAAGACAACTAGTGACTCACTTTGAGCCTATTCAGGGATTCTAGTTGAAAGGTAACTATAAACGTGGTTGTATTTCAGGAGTCAAGCAGCAGACACTCTTTCCTCAGAAGGGTTGAGGAAGAACTCTTTGCTGGTTTAGGCTTTGGTGTGGTTTCAGATGATATCTGTGTGTTTGTGCTGTATTATGTTCAGTCTGTTGAGGTCTGCGGTCAGAAGCGGTCAGAGACCAGAAAGAGTCGCCAGCCATTTTGACACCAGCTGCTATGACCGGCCACACACACACACACACACACAGAGAGACCTTATAGTGATTTAACAGCATATTTAATTCCAAAGAACAACAGAAAATCTGACCCATTATTTGATTTCTCTCATCTACCTGAACTACACGGAGGAAAAATGTAGATGTAGAAATGTAGATAGAATTAGAAAGACTGTAACAGTGTTTTTTTTTTTCCAAACGTACTTCACTATTTATTTACTGAGATAAATCTTACACAAACATACTCATGAAGAGTTCATTTGCAAAAACAGATAACACTTTTCAAAAATCATATTTTTCATTGTGCATCCCAATTAATCTTAACTTGAATTATTTTGATGAGGTAAATAAATAAAAAAACATACTATGTAACAAACAAAACACAATGAAAACATGATAACATAGAATTAGCTGTTTTTGCAAATAAACATATATATATATATATATATATATATATATATATAATAAATGTTTAAAGATGAATAGCTAGGTCATTGTTGATGGTTTTGTGTATTTGCACTTAATGCACAAAAAAAATCTTAAAAAACATGCTTGTGGAAAAAATAATAACTTTGCAGAAACAATTTCCTTAGAAATTTTTAGTACATTTTACAAACAATCTGTACAAAGAAATGGCAAGAAACGCATTGAATTAAATGTGAATTTTTAAAATAATATTTTACTGAAAAACACACTTCAACAATCTTTGTTTTATTGTGATATAGTTTGCTTAAAAATGTATACGAAACCAAAAGATGATGGTAACAAGTTCAACGTTTAACTGGGCTAACGTTTAACGCACAAATATTCTTAACAAATGTGAAAATGTTTTGTGTTTTAACAAATAGTTACAAAAAACGCAACAATAATAACTTTCAGTATTTTTTTTTAGTAAACTAAACTTGAGAATATTAGGCCAAATATTAATTGTTTTGCTTATAAACGAAAGCATAAACAGCCAAGGTCTGTTTAAGCTTTTTATGTTCTGCAAACACTTCACAAGTGCAGAGATATTGATGCTCTGGAGGCTTCAGTAAATCCATCTTGTGCTGTGAAAACATCAATTGAGAATAAGCCTCTAATAGGGCTTTTTCACACTCAGAGAAGAGCTCGAGCTGTTTAATAACACACATCTAAATCAGCCCTGAACTGTAAGTGTTACTGATATCCATGATGCTGTATAACGCACAAGTTATTGCACTTTATATTTTAATAACCAAACACACAATGCATTGTAATATTTGATTATTTGCAACTTTAAAGAGCACACTGAAAGAAACTATTTTCTAAGTCAGTAAAACATTAATGCATTGTAATAAACATGACATTTTGAAAGAGAAAAACTATTTTCTTGTAAAACCCTTTAACAATCTTAGTTGTATTTACAATTATAAATGATTATTATTATTTTACGCTGTAATGTAACAGAATTGGTGATTAAGGAGTATTTTAATGCATCACACGTGTTTTAAAAGGTTTTTTACTATTATGTACAATTCATTTTTAAATATACTTCAAATCATCACAAATACATTTATAATGCATTATGTGTTCACTAATGATTTTATTAAGTCTTTATATGCATTTTACATGAACTGAAATGGAAACAGAGAGTGATTTTCCCTGTTTCATGAAATAATGCATTTTGTTATAGTTTAGAGCACACAGAGATCAACACAAAAATCATTTCAGTGATTCCCGAAGGAAAGCAGCCGGACACTCAAATAAAAATCACAGATAAATTATGGACATCATCCGCAAAGAGTGAAAGAGTGTGATTTATGCAGTATTTATATAAAAAGGAAAAGAGAATGGCAGCAAAACTGGTAAACACACACACACACACACTACAGATATTGTAGAGATATTGCACATGCATGTTCCCATAATAAATACATATTTGTTTAAATATATGCACAAAAAGTGCTATATTTTATCAAATATCTGTATTATGAAGTGCATCAATGAGTATAAACTGATGTATAAGTAAATATATTTTCAGTATATGAAGAGAGGCAATTTCTTGTGTATTCAATATACTGTACCCAAATATATTAAACAATATATTATTCTGTACATTTTCATATGAATAACCTCATGATTCTTAATATATAAGGATAAAAACTATTTTCTTTGTGTAAGGGATTTACAAAAACTAATAATGTAAACAACTAATTATGTTTACAGTGTTTAAGACAATATGATTCTACATATTTCTGTGCTTTAATAGTTTCATCAGTCGACTTTCAGTAAAGAATCTGATTGTGTTTATATTGTTGGAAAGATCTGAAAGAATCAAACTTCTCTAAATCCCAGATGCTACTGTAAGCGCTGATTACAAGAAACAGTCCATATAAAAGTGACGGAGCATTAGCAGAAGTACAACAGCAACCGGCAACACAGCAGCTGTAAATGTAGAAACATTCATGCCATTATTCTCCTGGCACTTCTAAAGCAAAAGCAGCTCGTCTGTTGCATTTAAAGCAGATCTTAAATGTTTAAAGCGGACGAGGACTGACAATGAGACTGTAAGAAGAACACAATACTAGTATACGACACACCTTCCTGTACACTAGCACACAAAATAGTACACAAGCACAAAGAAAACACTGCCTCTCTTTGAACATCGAGTTTAATAGTTGAAAGTGTCACAATGATGTTAAAATCTGCAGATCATTTTACATCTACATGCACACTATATTTTTTGGTTTATTCATCAAACTAGAAAAGGAAAGCTAAGTCGAGCTATTTTTCTTTGAATGCAAATTGTGCAAAATAAATAAAAAAAGAAATTGTTTCAAAAATGAAAAAAAAGTGTGTTTATTTTAACTTAAAAGTACTAATGTAAATAAAATAAAAAAGCATCATATTTTTAATGAATATTTTAAACCAGTTTTGAGTTTTCCATTTAATTTTAGTTTTTTTGCAGTGTTTTGTAGCTGGTTATTTTTTTTTAGCAATTTTTGTTTTTTATGTCTATAGTTTATTATAATAGCCATTAATAATAAACCATTAACTAGCTGAATTTTGTTATTATTATTTTAATAAAATTTCATGATATTTTTATTAAATATTTTATTTTTTATTTTATTTCAGTTAACATCTATTGTTATTTTTTTTTTTAGGTTATTGCTTTCAGTTTTAGATATCTATAATAACCCTAAACCCACTTAATAAATAAAAAGTAATTTAACTAATTAAAGTGCCTTTAAAGTGAAAACAGAAAATCTAAAAAATAAAATTTTAGTGAGTGGAGCACTTTGTATTTTAGTACTCTATTGAGCATGCTGTTGCATACACATTTTGCCAAGATTTGCATTTGCATTCTCAAAAACAGTAGATCTATGAGAAATGATGACCAGTATTTGGCCATTTTGAGATTCAGTCAATGAAAACCAACCAACAATATTAGTTTTCAATTCTGATCCCAAACCAATGGTTGGTGAATTTTGCATAGCAACACATGACCACATGAACCAGCCAATAAACAACCTGTGCTGTTGTAAGAAATGCTTGATTTTCCAAAGTCTGAAACATCTCTCCTGATGTCCGAACTGAACATGGAGCGTCTCTCTCGTTCACGTATGTTCTGCTGAGAGATCAATAATCGCCCACCATCCCCCCTTTCTCTCCTCTCCATCCTTTCTCTCAAACACATCACAAAAAAATGAGCCTCCATCCATTACGACTGCCACACAGCTATTTGGTTAGAACGTTCACAGCAGCAGAAACTCACGGTGGACAGACGCGAGCTGAATGCAGATCAGCCTGATATCTGTGATCTAAACGCTCTGAGTTTCATCTCTGAGCTTCACAAACCTCACTGTGCATCCATTACATCTGAGCCTGGGGCGTACAAGCAGTCATCAGCAGCACAGGTGTATTTATAGCAATAGACAACAATACATTATATGAAACAAACTCATTTTTTCTTTTAAGCCAAAAATCATTAGGATATTAAGTAAAGATCATGATCCATGAAGATATTCTGTACGTTTCCTACTGGAAATATATATAAACGTCATTTTTGATTAATAATATGCATTGCTAAGAACTTCATTTGACCAACTTTAAAGGAGATTTTCTTAAGATTTAATTTTAAGCACCCTCAGATTTCCCTTTAAATTAATAAGAAAAGAGTAAGTATCACATACAGTGTTGGGGAAAGTAAAGCATTACAATATTGCGTTTCTCCCTAAATAAGTAATTAATTACGTTACTAAGTTACTTTTTATGGAAAGTAATGCGTTAAGTTACTTTTGCGTTACTTTTTAAATATGGGCAGAGCTTGAGTGTTTGTTTTTAATATAAGAAGTTCTATTTATAGCA
>JAUMHE010000212.1:531572-542182 GCA_032359235.1 Enteromius mattozi | reverse complement strand
GTTTTGATGTGAGAGCCAGCAATCTCACAGGTGAAACTGGTAGAAATGTTGCTGGTGAGTGCTGGGGTTCCAATAAAAATGATCTCAGTTTTGTCCATATTACGTTTCAGAAAATTTAAGTTAAGCCAATCTTTAATGTCCTTCACACAAGCAGAGATTTTGTCAATTTGGGCGTATGGAGTAGGTTTACAGATAGAATAAAGTTGAATGCCGTCGGCATAAAAGTGATAGTTAAGACCATGACGTTGTAAGATCAGACCAAGTGGGATGCACATTCACATTTAGTCCAGAACTACACTGTGTACATACACACCACACACAATTTCTCCCAAATATAATCACATATTGTTAAGCAAATCTGATTATTATATGTCAATATATTTGGAGTGGTTTTATCAAATACAATGAATTAAAATGTCCTTATATGAGCACTTGATAAATAAAACACCCCCAAAAACAAATGATGAAATAAATACTCAAAACTGTAATTTTATCGGTATATGATCAGTAAGTTAGAAAGCACTTTTGTAGGCTGTTTTATATTCACATCACAGCGGCTGAAGCTCACACACACTTCAAAAGAATCCAAAACAAAATAGCATTTTTCTTTGCAATCTCTCTCCTCAGAAAGTGTGGAAATGACGTTTAGCGGGTTTTAGAGGAGCACAAGGTCTCCAATCACGAGATCTACAAAATATGAAGCAGATGATGTCTGACATGGAAGCAGACGCGGAGGTGATCTGGTCATTGATTGAGGCTGGAAGAGAGGCGCAGGACGGAGGAGAGCTGCTGAAATGATCGATCGGGGCTTTAATAATTGATAAGCGGGAGGGAGGGAGACGTGAAGCTGTGTAACACACTCTGTTCTTGGTAAGCAAAGTAAAACGTGCCATGAATACTCACACAGACATTAACACTGAGGTGACCAACGCAACAATGGATTCCAGAAGAGAAGGGAAAAACTGGAGCGAGACTCTGACGCTCCGCTCATTATCATTTGTGTCTGTCAGCAAATACAAGATCTGAAGGGGGAAGAGTGTTCACACAAAATAACACTGTTTAACCTGCGTGCATGCATCTGATTAATAAAACCTGCACAATACAATTTCACATAGGATTCAATAAATCTGATTGAAAAAAATGAAACACTCCAAATGTTTTTATGCAATGTATGATGCAATAATAAAACAAAATAAAATAACATCCTCATAAGAGCATTTTACTAATAGAAATTCCATTAAATATATCCAAGTATCATTAAATAAAATACAAAAAAAAAAAAATAAATAAATAAATACATTTGATAAATGTTAATATATTTGGAGCAGATTTATTAAATAAAATTAAATAAAATGTCTTAGTATAAGCAACTGATTAATTAACCCCAAAACATATTTTGATTAATCGTATGTCATTTTTGCAAGGTTTAATTAAATTAAATTAAATTAAATGTCCCTTTTAGACCAATTGATTAATAAAAATAAATAAAAATAATCACAGATCATTAAATAAATTTGATAAATGATGTGTGAATATATTTGGGGTAGATAATAGATAATAATAGCATCACCAAAACCTTCACATACCAGTAAATAAATATATATAATAAATATAAATATAGTTATATGTGAATATAATTGGGAAGGTTTTATGAAGGTTTTCTGAATATATTTAGGGTGGGTTTATTAAATAAAATGAACTGAAATGTCCACATGAGAGCATTTGATGTACAAAAACACCCCAAAAAATTAATTAATTAATATTTGAAAAATGTGATTATTATAAGTACTCAAATTCAAAAATAAAATGAAAGAAAATGTCCTCAGAGCATTTGATACATAAAAAACACCATAAATATTGTATTTAATGAAATGTGAATATGTAAGAGATAAAATATGTAAAACATAACGTTTTAGAGGCGCATCCAGGACTCAAAATCTAATTTAAACTCAGAAATAGACAGTTTTTGATTCATCAATATGCACTTTTCATCATCGCAAATCCTGCTGGAGAACAAAACGTTGATGTAATTAAAGCAAAAGATACACAGGCAAATATTAAGATGCATTTCATTATTAAAATCAGTTTGTTGTGATAAAAAATTATGAAATTAGAACAATACAAAACAGGTGCATTTCCACTAGTCTCTCAGATATTTGGTGTTGTTGTCCAGGTGTGTGTGTGTGTGTGTGTGTGTTAAAGGTGAAAACACACAGGTGTGAATGTGTGCTTGGTCTGGTCGCATGTCTACATGCTTCTACCTGTGCATATGTAGAAAACATTGATGTGTGTGTGTGTGTGTGAGAGAGATTGGGTTATAGAGTGTGTCTGTGCTACACATTGTTAAGGCTTATCTGACTTGCGCTGAATCTGTATTGATTTCCTTTCCCCTGCTCGCTCCTGCATCTCTGGGGCTCTCGCCAGCAGCAGCAGCCGCAGCCAGCCGTGCAACACACACACGGTCGCGCAGACCCCCTCCCTGCAACAACACAAGCTTTCTCATCAACAGATCTGTCTTTGAAACACACACAAACATATGCACAACACACACACACAAACACATGCACAACACACAAACACATGCACTCACATGCACAAATACACACACACAAACACATGCACATATGGGAGATGAAGAGCTGTGTTCAGAATAATAGGCTACTATTTTTGCCGCACAATGTAAGCATTCTGTTGACAGTATACAAATTTGAGCATGTAATATACATGTTTTATAAATGTATACAGTTTAATATTTTTTAATTCACATTATAAAATCATATAATTTTTTATTTATGTAGTATGTATTTATATATATATATATATATATATATATATATTTTTTTTTTTAATTACCACCTTATTTCAATAGTTTTTGGTATGCTATTCTTATATTGTATTATTTCTCATTATTTATATTAAGTACAATGAACTGTATTTGAGTAAAATGAACTTTTCTCATTTAGTAAATCTGAGTGTTTTATAGTTTTACAGCATACAGTTCATTACAGCATTGTATTCTCACAGTACATACTACCAGTTTACTTATCAACTGTAAATGGAAGGTTGAGTCAAACGCACTGCATTCTGGGATACAGTATTCTTTTTTTTTTTAGTGTGCTGCAGTAAACAAGAGTGCATGTGATGTAGCATAGATTGACTGTAGCATAACGCATTCTGTTCCACATACTGTTTTTAACAAATGCAAACATACTGGGATATACTCCTCGTGTCACCTGCTCTCAAACACATTTATCAGGATTTATTTCAGTGTATAAAACAGGCTTCACAAGTACTTTCCTGCCACTGGCTGGACAAACAGATAGCCCCGCCTCCAAAAAATGACTGACAGGAACTCAAACAAATGGATCAATGTTCTGACAGCATCAGTGTTTCATTTTTCAGACTTATAGCAGACATAAAACTGATGTAAACAAAACATATAAAGTAATTATATTAGGCCTATAAGTTTAATAGTTCATATCTGTCTCATATTGTTCTTTTGCCATGCATCACAAAATGAAGGAACAGTACCGATTATATAACACGCACTACAAACTAGCATTGGAAACCTTCTCTGTGTATATATTATTTACAGGTGGGGAATACAGCTGACCTCAAATGCTAGTTAAATCTGACAAATGCACAAACACTTCTAAACATGATGCAGATAGTGTTTTTATATTCTAAAAATGCACGTTTAGTTTGATATAAACGGTCTATGTGATCGTTTAGATGTGTGTGTGTGAACAGAAACAACACATATACATAAAACACAGGGTTAATTTAAGATCCGCAAGTGATGGTTTGCTCTTGCAATGACTTCTTGGCTTTCAGATCAATCAAACTGTCTATGAATGGCGTTTAATTGAGCTGCTGAGGATGGATCTGGTCTGTCAGATGTTTGTCCACTGAGAAATTGATTTTGGAGACCAGTTAGGAAAGCCGCAAGACAAAGACGAACTCATCCTGACCTGGACAAAGAGAAAACCTCACTTATATTACACTACACCTGTCCTAAACACTCTCATGGTTCAAATGATCTGATCTTCTTATCAGAATGGTTATGAACGGCCTTCTAGTCTGTGAGAGATTTTAGAAAGATGTTTGAACGTAATGGACATGATGTATTTTAATATGATTTTAAAAATTGTACTTTACATTCTTTTAGCACATTAAGGCTAAAATACAAAAAGGAATCTGCATCTTTGGCTTTTCTTATTTTAAAGTCAAAGTAAACTTTTAAGGAAATACGAACCTCTATATTAAGACTCTATACCATCTCAGTCTGGTTAGGCTAAATAAACGATTTCAGATTACTTAGAAGTAATCCATCACATTATATCCCCAGTAATGCAGTTATTTGGCAGAAGAAGCAACAATATGGGAAATACTTTTCTACATGTTAGTTTAAAAAAAAGCTTTTTATGCACGATATAAATTGATTATTTATTTATTTATAATTTTTATTTATTTATACATTTTTAAAATAACTGGCACTGAGAAATCAAGACGCTCAAACACACACACACACACAGTTATTGAGATCAAACTCCGTTTCAGTCGCATATGAGATGCTTTCGCAGTAAACCAGCATTCTCAAATGTTTGAGATGAGGCAGTCTACATTTAAAAATATCAATGCTTTATCATTCGAATAATATATTTTATTTATTTATCAGATTACTTTACTAACCGGTTGACAAAATAGTATAGTAATGTTTATTTATTTAAACATTAATTTCTGAAATAGGCCATCGGTTATTTTTTTTTTTAATTGTTACTTCCATTTAATTTAATTATTTATTTACTCGTTGTACGTGCTTACATAAAGTTCCTTCAATACCAAACGCACAAATCAATAATAAAGTAATGTTTACATGAGAGCAGAAACGTTAACGTTTTCATACGACTGTGGAAAATAATTAGAATTATTTTGTGTGGCATGCGTGCAGGACAGGAAATCAAACACACACACTAAATAAAAATCGAATTAAAAGGTTTATTTCTGTCGAACGCTTAGTGTATCGATGATGTACATTGACATCCATTCAAAAGCACAGCTTCATTTTACCTTCGCTCACACTGATGCCTTAAAATAATAATAATAATAATAATAATAATAATAATAAAAGAGTACTCTTAAGAATTGTGATATTTTAATTATTTTATTTTAAACACATTAAATAAGATCCTACCGGATAAAGTAGCCTAAATTCGGCTATATTTACATTTATTATTCAATTCAGAATTTAAGCTAGTGAACAATTAACTAGAAGAACATTGGTGCCGTATTCTGAGTTTAAAAATCCACTATAGCATTTTTGGTCAAGAAAAACTGTTGCAGTGACATTTGAAGCAGCAGAAATGAGCCGCATTGATTAGATATTAATAATCTATAAACGCGCAGCAGCATGTAATGGGTGTGTATTGTTGATCTGGTTTGTGTTGACTGGGCCTTGATTGACATGACTGTTTCTCGCCAGCAGTAGCCCGGCCCGCGCGGGAGAGGGTTCGTTTCACCGCACCCAAAAACAGAACCGCCCCGCTCAAGCCATCGATCCCGAGCCGAGCTGTTAGCGGCCTGGTGCGGTTAGTTATCGATCCCGCCCCCCGCTCTCTCCGCCACGCCCACACGCACACACAGACCACACCCACCTCAGCAGACAGCATGTTCACACATGTACAATAACTGTAATGTTCATTTAATTTACTTTAGATTTAAGGCTATACAACCTTTAGAAATGGATTTATTTTGTACAAATGCTATAACTGAAAACTCGATCTCATGAATGTGAGTTATAATGGCACGATTTTTTGTTTTGTTTTGAGTATTTATATGCAGAAACTGACTTTGGCTTGCATGTAATGTGCAATGGATAGGTTTAGGGGTGTGGGGTAGGTGCATATTAGCCTATGTGTATGCAAAAATGAAAATTATATGCAGGCCAACAAAGTGCGTATTATATGCACGCAAAAACTGCGTATTATATGCACGTCAAAGTCAGTAGCACGCAAAATCGTGCTACTGATGCACATTTTCATGAGACCTAGATGCCATTTTGTGTTTAACGCGGATGAAAACGAGGCTGTGAGGGACAGTTAATGGCATTCAATGTAAAAATGGATCCGAGATCACGTAATTTCTAAAACTGTTTTATGATGGGTTTTTTTCTGAAAGAGGTCAGATCAGATGAACATTCAGTAGGCCTGTGCTGTTAAACCATTCCACTGAACGCACTCTTTATTTCCATTCTAGTCTCGTTTTCATTCACGTCAGAAATTTGCCTAAATATGGCACTAACGTCTAATTGACGTTGATTGCAATAATAAAAAGAAAACTTAATCCTAATCTGACACCTTCGTTTCGGTAGCACTTTCAAGTATAATGGATGATTTTCTAAAACAATTATAATCCAGTCTCATTACAGAAGCAATCTTTTTGTCAGTCTGCTGAACAAGAATGTTGTAGTGTTTTTAGTTAAAGGATAAAGCAAAATAATATGAATAAATTAGGTAGCCTAACTCATATTCTTTCAAAAAAAAAAAAAGAAAAAGAAAAAAGAAAACAGCCATATGAACTCAGAACATTGCAAATATAAATAAAAGGATCAAGTAGCAGCAGTTTATATTCATTCATCTGAGTGATAAGATATCAATATCGGCGCTTACCATTGGATTACAAAACTAAACAAACGCTGCCCATTAAAATGTCATCTGCAAACATCACACACTCTTCCGTATTGAATGTCTTTTCTGTGATTATGCGGCTTCCTTCACATGAGCTGCAGTCAATATGGATAATTTTCTTATTTTATCAGAGCGGGTTTATGTAGTCTTGATGTCACAGACAAGCCTCAGTGTGCGGTCTAACATTTTTTTGTGCATGAAATGATTTAAAAAATGGTCTTATTTATTGCAACAGGCATTAAAATGGATCAAAAATGATGCTGTATTAAGGGACAACTCCCACACACTGCACTGTACATTATTATAGAGCAGGAGATGCGGCGTTTTCTAGCCTGGCACAAGCGCTGCTCTGTGACCTATTTATTAAATACATGCTTCGTGGAAAGGTTTTAAAGCAAAGGTCAATCGATTCCCGGACTATTAATTTGTAAGAAAAATTATTTAAAAATTTGATATGCTGTAACTCATTTGGAACTGGAGGAGAGGTCATTCCTTTGCATTTATGGATATTATTTAGGCTATGCAGCCAGATTGACTTAATCGTACAGAAACGTTATTTGGTTCGTTTGTTGGCTTGAGAGATAAAATGCATCGTTCTCTTTTCCCCATCGGTTTCAGCTTAAGTCCTTTCATCTTAACAGATAGTCTTATTATTAAAATACTCTGCTACAGTAAGCATTTCAAGGCATATAGATCAGCATGTTGTGGTCTGAACGTGTTGTTTCTGGTAATTCGCCCACACTCATGCATTGCATTGCGTTCATTCGCTAATGTTCCACGCTTGAGATCTAAATTAACTGTGCGTGAAAATGGATAGTGTTGGTCATTTTCCCAGTGTTTTAGGTATATGCATTGTCTTTACACATAAGTGAGGGAAAGTTGTGTCTACTCGCCCGTTGCAGTGTTCTGTTTTCCATATAAAGGCACGCATGGTTTATGCACAACATCCAAACATATCTAAAGCCAGATGACAGTTTTGTATGAGGGAAAAGTCCTGACTCCTTCACAGTGCACCTGTACTATTCAAAATGGCGGCTTTAGACACGCCAATGACATCAAACCTTATTGGCTCGAGCGTCTCTCCACACTCACGTGCCGACGAGACGTTAAATTTAATGCACGCGACTTAATGAACGCATATTTAATTGCACTCATTTCCATACTCTTCTGCACGTACACTTGCTTTATTCTTGTGGTACCACTTTGTTTAATGCTGTAGACTATTTTTATGCTCATATACGCATTTGCTAACTGGACAGGCCTACATATAGGCCAGATAAATATTAAATATGGTGAATAATATCAATTTTAGTAGGATCATATTAGCTATGCGGAATGTCTCCTGAATTGTTATTCTGAAATTATTCAGTTTATTTTTCATCTTTAAGACAGTGCAAGCAGATACTCAAACGTTAGGCCATCATCTTGAATGGATAAATAAAACTAGCAAGAAATACTCTCGGTAGGACTGTATAGTAAATGTAGTCGGTGTTTTGAACATATCTGCTGGATGAATGTTAAAGTGCGTCTAATGCGCCAGGCACAATGTGCGTCTTTCTTCTTTCTGTCTGCGCTCTGCTGTTGCCCTAAAAGCTGCAATGATCGATTTTCCTCTGTTTTCTCTTGCGCACGTGGTCCAGTAATCAGGGCCCCTTCCCAGGCGATCGATCCGTATTGATCCCCACGGAGCGCGTGACACCGGGAGGAGGCTGGTGGGAAAGAGCCGAAATGATGCTCGATACAGAAACAGGAGACAATCGGACAAAAGAGCTCTAAATATGGGTCAGAGAAGAGGGAGAGTCCTCCTCAAATGCTGCGATATATCGCATTTTCCGTCATTTGAGGGTTTAGTCGCCTCTCCATTTATGATTTTGTTGAAGCAATTTGTTGTCTTCTTCACATCTGTCCAGCAAAATAAAGCAAAATACAGCTGTTGTAATTTGAACAACCTAACAGAAAATATACAGAATGTTTACATAAATAATAAACTATTTAAATCATATAGTGTGTATTAGTTACTAGCATATTAGATACATAGAACAATAATTAAATAAGATGATACATAGATGGCTGGATAGATAAAATCACAGACAGACAAATAGATGATAGATAGAGGATAGATAAATAGATAAATAGACAGACAGATGATATAGAAAAAATCATAAGACAGATAGCTAAAACTACATACAGAATGATAGAACAACAGATGGTAGATAGATAGATAGATAGATAGAAAGATAGATAGATAAATAGATAGATAGATAGATAGATAGTTAGAACAACATACAGAATGATAGAACAGATGATAGATAGATAGATAGAACAACATACAGAATTATAGAACAACAGATGGTAGATATAGGTAGGTAGCTTAGATAGATGCATATATGAACTGCTATAGAGTCAGTATTCTGAGTGATTGAGTGATTCTGCATGTTGGTGTGTGTTTTATTGGTGTAAGTGTACAGTATAACAGTGTGTGTGTGTGTGTGTGCGGTGGTATATGAATATGATGGATGAGTGAGCTGCAGCTTTAGACGGCAGCAGTAAACAGATTTGACTGTGTAGGGTAGATCGATTGGCTCATGGCTCTCTGTAATTAGACATACAGCGCTCGGCCTGGCATCAGCCTCCTCAGCACAATCTCACTGGGGGAACCCTCACCGCAAGAGTGTGTGTGTGTGTGTGAGAGAGAGAGAAACACAGACGTATGCAAGAGAAGGAATCGTAGAATTATACAGTAAGAAACTGAGAGGGATGTTCTGTGCATTAGCAGACGATTAGGTTTGTTTTAATGAATGATAACAGGCAGGACTGTGAAACGCTTACATAATGGTTTTGTTGCGCAGACAGATGCTTGTTGCTAAAAGCAGAAAGTGCTTGGGCTTCGGCGTATCGTCGGCAGTGTTTTATAGAGTCAGCTGTGAGTGTGAACACATGAATGTAAATCCTCTGGATGACTGCAAACAGCTCGCAGAGGCAGAGTGGATTTTGCCTGAGGGCTCTCAAACATGAGTCCCACAGGATACACACACACACACACACACACACACAGATGTACTGAAAATATTATTTGTGTATCACTGCTACAAATATATTGGTCAAATATATGTCAAAAGCACATTAAATAAACAGACCTGCAAAATGCACTCTTCAACATAAGCATATTTATTGGTATCAATGGTTCCATGAGGAACCCATAACATTTATAGAAACTCTAAAGGTTATTTATGGTGGAAAAGGTTATTTAAATGATTGAAATGGTTCTTTTTAGAACTGTTCACTGAAAGGTTCTTTGGGGAACCAAATGTTTATTTTTTTTTTAACATTTATTGGGATTTTTCAAGTTGAACACTACATACAAAATGCAGAATAATCTAAATAGATCATCCCCATGTATACTGCCCTGTAATACGCCCAGGGCCTCTAACCCATAGTGCCACAAGTAAGCCATAAAAAAAGAAAGTTAGATGTGATATCTAAGCATTCTGTCTTATGACCAAATAATACCAGTATTTGACAAACAAATCTTGCTGTTTTTTTCCAAAGGTGTGTAAGATGAGTGTCAAGTGTTCCCTTCTCCTTGGAGTGTTACGAGCTGTTAGTGCATCGATAAGATCCCTGAAGTTGCATAGATTAAAGTTTCAAAACCAAAGAGATATTCTTTATAAAAGTTATGACTTGTCCACACCCCCCTAAAACGGCTCGTTTAAAGACATCTCCACTTTTCTACGTCACAGAGTGGGTTTATATTCAAACACCACCCAAATGTTTACACAAAGAAAGAAGGCGGAGCTATTATTCTGGCTGCTGTGTTGCTGCGGGCGCCATGTTCTGGAGACGCTGCGTGTCGTTGTGAAAGTGAAACTACTTTGTTTGTGCTTCCAAAAGAGGACACAACTAGAAATCAGTGTTAAGTTGTGT
>JAUMHE010000212.1:509571-519947 GCA_032359235.1 Enteromius mattozi | reverse complement strand
TTACTGGTATTCCTATCTTTGTGGGGACAATTGGTCCCCATAAGGTGATAAATACCAGGTGCACACACACACACAATGTTCTGGACATGGAGTGTTTTCATACAAAGTGACAAATATATGTAGCCTATTTATCTCGTCTTTTTTAAAGGGGAAACTTGTATCACATTGTAAAATTAAGGCATTTTTAAATGATCTTTTAGTTAAATCAATGTTAATGGCTCTTTCAGACTCAGTCAACCATTACTTATAATTTATTGGTCTTAAAATAAGATCACAAATCATAAGTAATTGTTTATGTGCACATAAACATACTATAAAATGTTTATATTACTAACACTTCAAAATAAACAAATGCAGCAACTGAACATTTCCAATGATGCAGTGCATTAATGCAACTCCATTGTGGTACAAAATTGCATACATGTATTTAACTCATTCAAAATTCTGATGTAGCAGAAAAGTACAGACATGAAATTTTAGTACTTTAGTACTTTAGCATGTGTTGTTTCTGTAGGAGTGATACCAGAAAGAAAATTGAAATGTCAGTTTGCTTAATTCAGATAAATAGCTTTAAAATCTGTCCTTTTATAGTGAGACAAAAGTGAAAGAGAATGATGTCGTTATAGGGTCAACCTTACAGGTTAAAGATGAAAAACGGCTTCTTTATTCATGATTTCCTTGCTTTTGAACAGATATATGAGCAGAAATATATACAAACAGACAAAAAACACCCAAGACAGTGAACAGGGTACAACATGCTTTTATGAATAAAAGGTCTTTTCTCTTTTTTACAAGACAAACCGTATAAAACAAACATATGCATAGAAAATAACAGATAAACACTTGAGACAACATTCATACACATTATAATGGACGAGACCGAGCTGCTGTGAGATTGGATGAAAAAACAAAACAAATTGAGTTTAAAACTGCACTTTCATTCATCATGTGTGCTTTAAACCTCCTGGATGATTTTTAGCAAAGGTTAAACACATACGATGATCAAATAAAAGTGTTGTGCGTGAAAATGGCACATCAGAGGCTCAATCGTTTCACCTGAAATATCAACGATATGCTAATGATATCTGGTGCTGAGCTCAATAACTCTTTATTAATGCCACTGAATGTTGAAGGCAAACATCCCTCCATCACTGACATCTCTCTGTGAACTATAGACAGATGAAGAGAAATCATGTCTCATTGCAAAAATAAGCAAAAGACAAGGATATATTGCTTTACATTAAGAAACTTTGCATGATTAGGCTTCTATGTGTACCATGTAATACCTGAAATATTCACAAACTCAGTCTGAATGCTGTGAAACATCTCACTAGATTATGGCTCATATTCAGACAGCGAGTTCAAATGAGTCAAACAATGTTTTCATTCAATCTCACAGCGAGCAGTAAAGACATCCGATGGATTTTACACAAGTACAGGGATGCGTTTGACACATTCAGGGATCAAAATGTCATAAAATGTAAAGAAGGCATGCAGAAATCCCAAATGGATACTTTCTGAAGAATAGCATTCCTGAACCTAATTACTTACAAGTAGAAATATTAACAATTGTTGAGTTTAAGACAGGAACCCCCTTTCTTTTCACACTAATTTTACTAGTCAAATTGAATCTTACTCAACTCTAAAAAGGCTGCATCGTACAGCACTAATGCTAATTACCTTAATTAACCTTAAAAGGTAGAAAAGCACAGTTTCTGCCTTCAACTATGACACTTACTGCCATGTATTATGAGACTAACAGTCATATTTGTATCTGCATAAAATTATTCTTGAGCATATGGCAGGTGAAGAGCTTCAAAACTGAGAACCTGAGAATCGCGGATGGAGATTCTCAATGGTTTGGTTGTTCACCACGAGATGGCAGTAAAGTTACATGACAAAATCACCCCAGAAATGAAGGTTCATATTTCCCCAAAATCCTTTTAAAACAAATAATAAAATACCACCATAGGTCATTTAAAATGACAAAACATCTCTCTTAGATGAGTTTTAGATGAGTCTTTTCATTTGAAACACGAGGAAAATAATTCAAGAACGATGTTAAACTGACCTCCATTGCAGATGAACATAGCTAATCTTTAACTCTTTATACAGTTATTTTCATCAGTAGTTGTTGAGTACAACAGTGCAGACATGGCTTTTTAAGTAAATGCTAAAATAAAATGAAATAGCAATTTTAATGAACACATGAGCATAAACATGTTTTCGCTAATCGCGAGCCACGTGGTTGCTGTTGTTCCAGGTGGTTAATTTCAATCCTGTCCTAATTAAGTAGTGACATGGCAAACACCACTAATAATTACAAAATAAAATAATCATAATACAAGAGAAATTTCTTCATGTTATGGCTACAAAATGTCCTTGATTTGAGCTAGGGACATTGGCTAGTTCTATGTTGTTCCGGTTGGTTGTTTACTTTAATACTTTGTGTTAACTATATAATTAAAAGGCTAACAGTACTTAATAACTACAAAAATAACACAAGAGAAATGCTGTCATGTAATGGATACACTAAACAACACTAATGATCCACATGTATGTGGGTCAGAACCGTTGCTGTAATGAGAGCATGAAGCATTTTGTGAACTTCAGATGTTTTATTAAAAGGACCGTTTTTCCACAAGAGATGTCCTAAATTAGAGTGTAATGGGGTCCGGTGGTTGTGAATGAGGATTTTCTGTAAAATAAAGCGTGAGCGATAAGCGTTCGTGTGTGAGAATCAATAGGAGACGGTGGAGGGGGCCAGACTGACGAGGGGCCCGGGGACCGTAAGACCTACTTTCTGGAGATGAGAGAGGCATCTGCTCCGCCGCCTGGGCTAATGAGAGAACAGACTCTCAGCTCGAACACCAGAACATGTATGAATCACAGAGAAGATCCTGTTTGAGAGCTGATGAGACAGCAGAGCTTTTATTGGACATGCTATCTTTGATATGAAGAAATGACATGATGCTTAGAGGATGTTTGAAAGTGGCTGTGTTCGGAATAACATACTACTCAAACTATTTCTGCAGTATTTAATGCTGTTTCTTAAATGCAAAGAACCCAGGTGACCTACTGCATTGACTTAAATGTACAGCTAAGCACACAGTGGAAAAATGCATCCCACAATGCAATGCACTGACAACGTAGCACCATTTAAAACGTTTATCATTGCACGCGTTTCACACACTATTTAAAAAAATATATGCAGTATATACAGTGCAGTATGCTAGTATACCATTCTGAACACAGCCAGTGTAATCGACCACAAACCGGTTTAAGGAAATTTTAACCTCCTGGTAAAAGAAAACCATGAAACATTCCCAACGTCTCCATTAATCTTGCTGCTTGAATGTTGGCAGATGTTGATGCTTGTAATGCAGCTCTGGGAGGAAAGATGGAAGAGAGAGAGACAGCGAGGACTGGATGGAGGTCAGGAGCGACTGACTCATGAGTAGCAACTCAAATGATTAGAGGTGAACGTGTGATTGATCTATTGCTGTTCTCACTGCTTCAGAATCATGAGACTGAATAAGAGCACATAAAAGACTCAGTGCACATTTCATAGATGATCACACACAATCATAGATTCTCAAGTAAATGCCTGATGCTGTGTGTTTCTCATATCGGATGATTGAGCATCATTCTGAATTGAATTGAGATGCTCTTAAATTTAAATTCTATTCCTGAATTTGAACTGCTGTAGCAAACGGTGCAAAATGGTAATGTAGAATTCAATGTAATGCATGAATTTGCCATAAACATCGTATACATACAGTATTTTCTGAAACATTAGATGATCAAAGTTTTTAAATGCCACATATAGAATTATTTTTCTTTTAATTTACAATCATTATATTTAATAAATGAACTTATTGCAGGGTTTTTTTTTTTACTTAAAAAATAAATAAAACCATTACTTGAAATAAAATAAACTAGTGCTGGGAAACAATTAATCATGATTAATTGCATCCAAAATAAATGTGTTTGTGAACAATAATATATGTGTGTCACGACAGGCTCAAAGCCGTGTATATGTGTGCTGTGTATATTTATTATGTATATGTAAATACACACACATGCATGTATATATTAAAGAAAACATGTTATGTTTATATATTATATTTAAAATAAAATAAATTAAATGAATATAAACATATACATGTAAAAACATGTAAATATTTTCCAAATATATGGTGTATGTGTGTCTTTATATATACTATAATAAATATACACTTTCATTTTGCATGCGATTAATTGTTGCCCAGCACTAAAAAAAACATTAACTGAAATTAAATACAACATAAATATAGAACATTTAAAAATGTCTAATTTCAGTTGGTTTAAGTTGAAGTATAACATGATAAAAAAATGTAAAATGTAATGAAAACTACATATCAAAAAATAATACAAATGTATAAATATACACATGATGCTATGATTTACTAAATAAAGATTCTAATTAATTTAGATAGTTTTCTTCCTGCACCTTCTGCATATTAAATACATAATAATATTTTAAAACTGGATAATTTTTTAAAAATGCAATTCAAATTGTGAATAAATCAAGGGAAATTCAAAATTCCTCAACATCCTATGACGCAATTCAAATTCATATTCACACCCAATTCTTAAATTCAGAGTTTTGCTCAACCTGCATCAGGCATTTTTTCAAACAATGTTGATTCAATTCAGAAAAGGGAACAGATAAGTTGAATGCGCTCGAGGACACTTTACAAATCCTTTCTGGTTTAAACAGCACAGAATAATCCAGATCGTGAACAGTGTCGGCAGGTCATTTCAGTTCATCGTCCAGTTCGTGGAGGAGTACGATGTGAGGAGGAAAGGAAGGGTCATTGAGAGGAAGCCGGGTTTCTGTGGGATGGATCCCGGCTGAGCCTCCGATCTCTCGTTCTATCATCACCACACCTAAACACAGTGACTGACTGCACGGCTAGAGGCTAACGCTTACAGAAAGAGCTAAACTAAAACAGTTCAACCCATCGACAACATCGAATCACAGGCCACGTGGACAACATCTACTGTACTCACACGACCACGACTCCAGCCTACGGACCGTGGATGATGTCGGTGAGGTCTGAGAACAACGAGCTGCGCTTCAAATGCGCGAACCAAACAGCAAAGGGTCACAAAACCTGATATGTTTGCTTCACCTCATCCAGACGTTTCCAAAGATGAAATACAGTCAAACCAGCTGGACGTCACACTCCATTTATCACTCGTGTATCTTAACGGATTAGATTATGTCATAACGCTCAGGCCTTACAAGATTAAATTAAGCACTTACTGTCATCACAGATTACGCTAATAATTAAAGAGCGTCTACATAGGCAGCTCCCTTCTTAGGGAAACGGAACCTCACATGTGATGATTTGAAACATTCCATTAAAATTCAAATATCAATGCACTCTAAAGAGAACAAGTACATGTTGCCAAGAAATACTGAAATTAAATTTCCAATTTTAAATATAGCTACTAAAACCTATTGCTTTTGTATATTAAATGTTATATATTGACTGATATGTGAGGGTTATTCTTGTTAACTGAACTAAAACCATAAAAAAAAAAAAGATAATAAAATCAAATAATAAAAAAAAACCCTGAACTGATTTTATTGCATTTGCAAACATTTCTGATTTATGTTTAGTTTGAGGTACGAATATAACCTAAATTTAAATAAGAATGAATTAAAATTAATAAAATAAACAAAAAGACAAAAAAACCCCCTAAATAAAATTACTAAAACTTTAAAAGGAAAATGAATGTTTAATTGCATTATTTTAATTTAAATTACATTATATATGTGTGTATAGATTAAAATCTGCAAACCATCTACTGTGTATAACTACCTATACATATACATATAAATATACATATAGATAGATACATACATATACATACATATATATATATATATATACAGGTAATTAACAAATAAAAATGTAATTGTGTCCTATGGTGTGACAACAAAATGTAGAAAAAAAATGAACACACAAAAGGATTTTTTTTATTTATTATTTTTTTTTTATACATTCTTCTGTCACACCATGGGACACACTAATATGTATGTATATATATACCCTTTGCCAAATTTTCCTTATTCATGTATACTATATGTATAAAATATTACTTATCAGTTTCAAACTGATTTTTCAAGGTTCTGTCTTGTTGCCTATTTAGTTCACTAGATTGTTGAACAGAGCATAGTCTATGCCTACTGTTAGCAAAAGCGTAACTAGCGTCGCTCCGGGGCTGTGAGTGAGTCTCTGCTCTCAGTCGATTATGTAAGTCAAGCTCAATGAAGCATCAAACATTCAGCTTTCTACTCAAAACCTCTGACAAACCGTCTGATAAGACATTATTACTAACAACAGCCTTTCAGAAGAAGACAACAAGGCAACGTGAACGTAATACCTAAGATACTACTGTAATTTATACATCTTGTGGAGGAATATCGTAAAAATTATTTTGTTTTTCAGTTGATTTTTAGTTGTATATAAAAAAGTGTTTGAAAATAATTATTAAGAACTATTTTAGCCTTTCTAGTTTCTACTTCAAATCATTTGTGAAAGTTACTAGTGAGTGAAAATTGCTAGCACACAAAATTTATTTCAGTGTTCACTGTAAAAAATACATTAAAAATTAGGACATTTTACTGTATTAAAATTTTACAGGTCTTTCACCTGAATTTTGTTTAGAGTTAACAGACATTTACTTTCACACTAATTATAGTTTTCATTAATATTTTGAATTAGTTTTTGTATTTATATATCTTAATTAAAGTTTTAAGCTTAAGATACATTTTTGCCAATTTTGTTGTGTAAATTTGTTTTAATTTGTATCAATTTTAATTTGTAACTAATTTTTATTAGTTGTTTGTTTTAAAAACGTGATTTTTAGTAACACTTTACAATAAGGTTCATTAGTTAACATTATGAGTTACCTCGTTTTTACTGCAGTTTTAGTTTTAGTTGTCAATGATTAAGTACTAAATGAAAAAAAGTGTTGCCTTGGCAACTAGTAAAACGTTTTAGTTTTTATAGTTTTGTTTTTTCAATTCATGAACAAAAAATATTTTTTTTATGGTTTTAGTTTATTAGAATACACCAGTGCCCACTAGTTATGTCATCCTGAAGGTGATATCCAGCAGATCTGACTGTATTTGTCATATTGCACACACACTCCAGGACGGGTGAGTTTAAGTTCGAACATTCTTCATTTATGGCTCTTGTAGCTTATTGGTTAACTAATCTGTTTTCAGCACCAGCAGCCGGTTAATACACAAGCATTATGCACAGAACAAGTTTGTCGTAATCGTTCTGCTTCTCAGTGGTTTTCTCAGAAACACTTCTGTGGTGTTGAGAACAGATTCTGTTGAGATTTCAGTTGGCGTATTTAAAACACTAAAGAAAAGAAAAGATTCAAAGTAGTACAAACACACATTAACAAATGAGAATACCCTCTACAGTCAAAGACACATGGACTAGATGGGCGACATGACTTCATGTACATCCGTGGTCACCAGCCAGGGACCCTCCCTCATTGAGACCCAGTCGGGGGGGGGGATGAGAAATGACCTGGGGGTTTGGACTGGGCAGGAGAAGCAGAGACGTTCACACACCGGCCGCTAAAACATAGAGCGCCAGGACGAGAGAAAATCAGCGTGTGCGTAATGATAATCTATATATCAATGATAATGTGCAATACCACTGTATAGCGATTAGTGCATGTGAAACAGAAAATGAATTCACAGTGAAGCCAATGAATAAACAAATGCATCTAAATTGTGCACTTATTAGTCATAAATGCATGAGTAAGAGGAAGAGACTGAGTAGAAAAATAAAATATGCAGTTATTGCAAATGGAAGATGATGCACTATTGCTGTAAACCTCATGTAAGTATATGGCTCTAGTGTGTGTGTATGTGTGTTTCTCAGCGTTCCTGACGTCTAGCCGTTCCGACACTGATGCTGCCTCCCCCCATGAAGGCCAGCAGGTTGTCGGCATGTGCGTGGAGCGAGGCTGATCGAAGGGGATTGTGGGTAAGCCAACCCTCGTCAGCCCGGTCCAGGCTTGTTAAAACATAAAACCGTGCAGCCAGAACACAAAGCTGGGTGTATCTGGCTGACGGTGACGCGGCCGGTGCATTTGTCCCAACTCACACAGGTGCTCATCGCAGAAGCTGGAATGCTGGAAGTACTCTTTTATTAGTGCTTCGCATGATTGTTTGCTTGTTTGTTCCATGCACGACAAATTAGTGAACTTTGATGTAATTTAGTTCCTCGTTTCAGCTGTGGTTTGGTGGAAGCAGGATTTGCATTAAAGCGCATTATGGAAATCGCCTCTGCATCTAAATTATGCTATAATTAGCAACTCTAAAGAGCAAATTTACATGCCATTAGTTTTTATAAGTCATCCGAAGATGACACTGTGGCTGTTTCTTAATTAATTAATTAAAAACATTCATAAAACTGAAAAAAAAAAAAACCCTACAAAAAGCACAATGAAAACAGAATATAAAAACAAAAACCAGTTCATAAGTACATAATCATATTTTAATAGTATGTAAATAACACTGCAAGCTGGTCATGTTTCTGTGTGTATCGTGTGTATTTCTGCGATTCAGCACCGTGTGTGTTAGTGTTGGGCGTTTATGCTTCTCCCAGGGGGCCCCTGGCTGCGTTGTTTCATATCATCTTCATGTTGAACTTGCGCGTTCCTCCGGATCCGCCGGTGGTGGTGGGTCCCTCGGTCTTCCTGAAGGAGTACTCCACGGTGAAGTTGTTCTTGCGCTGTCCTCGTCCGCGGCTCCACACAAACAGCAGCAGGAAGCAGAAGAGCACCACGCCCAGGAAAGTGATGCAGCCCATGGCCGTGGACACCAGGATGGTGGTCAAATCCAGCGTGAACTTGAGGAAAACGCGCGTGCTGTTGAGCCCGGTGTCGTTGAAGTCCACCGCGTACAGTGAGCGGTTGGCGAAGAGCACCGAATCTGATGGCTGGCCCTTGACGGTCAGCGTGGCGAAGTAGGTGTCGTTTCCGCCTGCGTTGCTGGCGATGCAGATGTATGTGCCGCTGTCCGTCACCTGTGCGTATCGAATCTCCAGCGTCCCGCCGGGGAGAACTGTGATCCTGCCGTTGCTTTTGGAAGTGATCCTCCGTCTCTGCGGGGAGATCCAGATGATGGCCGGAGTTGGTTCACCTTCGGCTCGGCACAGGAACGACACTGGCTGGCCTTCGTGAGCCGTCACCTGGAGAGACAGGCACCGAAACCATATTAACTATCAGTTCCAAACCCGTTATACCTTTGTTCATCTTTAGAACACAAATGATAATATTTTTGATGGAATCTCTCTGACCCTGCTAGACAGCGAAGATATTACCACTATCAAGCCACAGAAATGTAGCAAGGAGATCGGTAAAATAGTCTTTGTGACATCAGGGGTTCAACAGTAATTTTACGAAGCTACGAGAATACTTTTTGTGTGCAAAGAAAACAGTAATAACGTAAAATATTCAACAATTCTTCTCCCCAAGGTAAGAATACCATTAAAGGGGTCAGCGGATGATATGATACTTTAGGGGTAGGCAACATCAGTCTTGGAGTGCCAATGTCCTGCAGAGTTTAGCTCCAACCCTGAAAAAAACCTCACCCACCTGTAGCCCTAGTAATTTTGAAGACACTGATTAGCTTGTTCAGGTGTGTTTGATTAGGGTTGGAGCTAAACTCTACAGGACATCGGCACTCCAGGACCATCGTTGCCTACCCCTACTTTAGGGTCTTAATGACAAAAGTAATAACATACTCTGGTTAAAATTTTTCAATGGTCGTGTAAAACAACACCCTTTTTACTCTGTCAAAAACAGCACTTCACACAGCAACCCGTTTTAGTTAATGTCCCTTTAAATGCTAATGAGCTCTGCTGACTCCACCCCTCCCTTCCACTGGGGGACAAGCTGTTTTCATGAGTCTTTAGCCATGGAATTTGTACATTATTTAGAAAGTCGATTTGCAAAGATTGATAAAAGAACTTTATACTTCTTCTGTAGGTGAGACTGGATCACGAATAATGCGTGAACATAAACGCATTAAGGTTGATTGGTGGGCGTATTCCTTTATATCCAACAACAGACCACCTAAATTGCTTAGGAGCAGCTTGATTTTAGAAAGGAGATATTATTTATAGGAGTTAAAAGACACTGAATGGATTTTTATAATTATAGGAATGACACGTTTATGTTCATGTCATGAGCCGGGTTTGAATTTCTTGTTGATTTTTTTTCCTGTGTCTATGTTTTGCGTCTAGTCTGTGTTCAGCTGTAGCTCGTTTGGATCGGCGCTCCCTGCAGAT
>JAUMHE010000212.1:451400-464465 GCA_032359235.1 Enteromius mattozi | reverse complement strand
ATGTGATGCATTTGGGTGGTGTTTGAAGATAAACCCACTCTGTGACGTAGAAAAGTGGAGTCGTCTTTAGACGAGTCATTTTAGGGGGGTGTGGACAAGTCATAATACCTCTTTGGTTTTGAAACTTTAGTCTTCTAACTTCTAACAGCTTGAAACACTCCAAAGAGAAAGGAAAACTTCATCATATCGCATCATATGACCCCTTTAAACACCCAGCTTCTGTCTTCTCCAGATGTTAACTGATGGACTGGAGTGCTGTGGATTTTTGTGATGTTTTTATCAGCTGTTTGGACTCTCACTCTGACGGCACACATTCACGTCCATTGCTGAGACACTGATGCAGAGACACATTTCTCCAGATCTGATGAAGAAACACACTCCTCCTAATCTTGGATTTTTTTTGGTTTGAGCTCATTTGCAGCTCATTTTTGAGTGGACTGTTCCTTTAAATGTTTTCCCTGTGGTGTTTTGCCTTAACTAGGTTGACATGGAGTGTGTTTGCTGCATGTGTGTGTGATGGAGGTGAAGCCTGCGGTTTACCAGATGGCACTCTCTCTCTCATCCGTGTCTCTCCATCCAGAATCTCTCTCAGTGTAACATGAGCGAGATGCATTCGAGCAGTAAATATAGGTCACGGTCGCATTGAAGCTTCTCTCTCATCTCTGACATACAATAACAACCTGCACTATTGACTTCATCCAGCGCTGCTTTTATCCGTGTGCTCCTCAGCATTCATCACAGAAACCTCCAGCCGGTTGAGAGAAATCCAGTGCTGCAGGCCACAGGCCATCATTAACCAGCCTGGATTTGACACTTGGAAATGATGGACGCTACAAAAAAACCCCAAAAATATGTGCCATAAATTTATGATTAATGTATTTGAATTGCATATAAAATTCCCGTGCATTTCTCCCTTTCTTAGATGTATTCATTATTTAATTTCTACTAATTTTTTCAATAATTTCTCTCTCTCTCTCTTTTTTGTTTGTTTTTATGTATCATTTTATTTTATTATGCATTATATTATTATTATTTCTTTTAAATTATTTTATTATTCATTGGATTCTTTTTCTCTATACACATTCTGCTCTGACCTTCTACAAAGAGGCTGTTCTACATTATATTAGGAAATGAATAATAGAGATAATTACATACTCAACACAGTAGTTACACAGACACCTTACATAACTACATGTACATCTAACTTTGTGTTCTACATGTTTTTTTTTGTATTGTGTACTGCTTTAATTATTATTTTTTTTTTTAAATCCCATTCATTTGAATTTTGCAGTTTTAACTTAAACTAATATACTTATAACTAATATATATTTTGTCAAAAATCATGGCATTGTTTATTATTAAGTATTTGCATCCATTTTATTATGCATATAATCATATCGCATTTATTAAAATCATTTAGAATCATCATAAATTATAAGGATTTAAATTTATGATAAATAAATCTGGACATTGTGCATTTATATTTAGTCTATTTAGTACGTTTATACAAATCTTATCTGTAATCACTTCACTTGTCATCTGGGTATGGCAAATATGCATCACATTAAGTTTATTTGTTGCTTGCCATGTTGTTTTAGTATATTTCTGAAATATTATTATAGCTGACATTCATTTTTTAATGTTATTATTGTATTTATATTTTGGTTTTTATTTTTATATTTTCCATTTTAATTTTAGTTAAAGTTTTGGTCATTTTGTAATTTTTAGGATTTTTTATAGTAGATTTTTTATATTTATATGTTTATATAATTTTAATCATTTTTATTTCAGTTTTCGTTTATTTTAGTATCAAGTAAATGAGAAATGTTAAACCAGGTAAAATTAGTTTCATATTTTATTTCAGTTAATGTTTATTTCAAGGAATGAAAATGATTTTTTGTTTTGTTTTAGTTTTAGTTAAGTACAGTAAGCCTGGTTTATGTTGAAAATGTGTAATTTTGTATTCAGTTCAAATACATAAATCTTACATTTAGGCCTAATTTTGTTTAGTTTTTGTTTTTGAGCATCTTTTCAGGCTGCTGTGTTTTTCTTTTTTTTTTTCACGCAATAAAGCATCACTAAGCCCAGCGCCTTGGGACAGTTTCCAGTTAACATTCTTGACTTTCTTCATCTGCTGAGCTGGTAAAACGCTCTCTTCCTGAAGCAGCTGGGAGCTTGTTGACACTTCTGAAAGAGAAAATCAAGCTGAAGATGCTGAGAGTGTTTCAGTATTTCACTCACTTCTGGCTCTCCAAAACTGAAACGTGAAAATAAAGCAGAAGTTTATGCATCAAGGTATTAGTGGGATGAATGCAGTTCAGATGCACATCAGATGGTGGTGACTAAATAACAATTCTACACAACTATTTGTTTAAAATCTTTGTGGCATAAAAGATATAAACATATGTCAATTTGTGATAATAAATTATCAAACTCACCAGAATATCTCACAGTAGGAAAATTATGGAAGAGGACCTTCAGGATGAAAGCTGACTGATATCTGCCTGATTTTTAAAAAAGGGTTTTCATGAATATCTGCAGGTGTTGATAGCTGTAAAGAGAAAAATACAGAGGAGAATTCAAATTAAAAGCATGACATAGTACATTAGAAAAGTAGAAATGTTGCATTTGTAGCCGTCTGATGTAAAATAACTTTAAAATTAATAAAACTGAAATAAAGTTGAAAATAACTATTTATATAAAAAAAAGGAATTAAATTAAGAAATGTATTGATTTCATGCAGCATATACATGAAAAAGATTTTTAATTTGATTTAATTTTAAATTAAATGTAAAATTTATTTTAATCAATTTAAATCAATTAATTTAAATGAAATAAACATAAAAAGTTAAAATACTAAAATAACAAATTTTAACAAATAATCCAAAATAGAAATATTTTATAAATGCTGAAAAAATATAAAATGCATAAAAATATATACAAGAAAAAAATTTAAAATAAAAAAAAATACAAATATATGACAAATGACAAAAGTACAAAATAAGAACTGAAAATTAAAATGAAAGCTAATTCAAATAACACCCTACTAAAATAACACTGGCATGTTCAGAATCGGAATGAAAGGTGCCTGAATAATCAGATATTTATGTTATATAATATAAGCAGCTTTGACATTAACTAGTTATCTCTCACACACACAGCTTTGGTCTTCTTGGATCCTTATACAGTCATTTCAAAGACAAATCTGCTAATCTCTTCTTACTGAAGCTGTGAAGAGAAAAATACAGAGGAGAATTCAAATGAAATGGATGATATGGTACATTCGTGTTTAAAAAAACATCTTGTGTTCATCTCAAACTGCACATGTTGACATTTTTAAACCAAATAACCAACGACAGGTGAATAAAATCCACCCCGCTGTAAATATATAGTGATGGACTGTAATCTTCATTTCTGTGTGTTTCCTCTTCTACATTACATGAACACAAGCTACATCTGATCTCTGCTCAATCCCACAGCAGTCCTGCACTGGATTTATCCCCATCTCCATTACGCCTGCCACACGGCTCTTTACCCACAATCCTTGGCTGAGCTCCTGTCCTGAGCTATAAAATGTGCCTTAACAACATCCCAGAAAACCAGCTCCAGCAATGTGCTGAGGCCAGATAAACATCACCCACTCACCGATTCAGAGTTTAATTCTAATGTAGAGTTTAATATGATGCTGAAGGTGGTTTAGAGAAGCTCAGAGGGACTGGTTAAGCTGAGTAAACTAGTTTGTTGAGCTGGAAACTGAAAATAGTAAAGCTACAATCAATTAATTATTTTGAAAAGTAATAAGCTAAACTAAGATAAAACTTAATAAAAAACTTAATTTCAACTGTTAGCATTTTTATTTTATGTGCTTTTGTCATTTTTATTATTTTTTATTATTATTTGTTAAATATTACACTTTAAGTTAATTTCTAAATTTCTATATACTGAAAATAAAGTTAAATAGAAATATTTATAAAACATTCAATTAAATTATTTCACTTAACATGTATATCGTAAATTTGTATCAATTTAAATCAAGCGACTTAAAATTTAAAGTGAAAATTAAACGAACTGTTCCTGCAACTAACTGAAATAAAATAAGTTCAAGTACTAAAACAAACGTTAATAAATATAAAAGCAAAATAGAAATATTGTACAAATACTAAAAAATATAACATATTTTAAAAAATTAGAAAATAGGTAGCAAACTTGTAAAAATTACAAAGCTAAAATTACTCAAATTAAAACTGAAAATAAAAAATGAAAGCTAATTCATACTAATTAAAAAAATATATACTTTATTATATAAATAATACTAAAATAACACTGGCATGTTCAGAAAGTATGGGAAAGGTGCTTAAATAACCAGATGTTTGGGATATAATAATATTGCATTTATTTATTTTTACAGTTGTTTGATCTTCTTTTTATTTTATTTTTCTATTTTAGACAGTAAGGTAATGTTTTACTCTTTGTGTGTTCAGTATTCGACTCATGACTGCTGTGTGTGAGCCCCACAGATCTCTGAAGACAATCCTCTCGTTGAACTCTCAGCGTCTGGTCAAGCGTGAGTGAGTGTGTGTGTGTCCAGGTGCTGCTGCATATGTCGACTGATGCTCTGGCACACTTTCACAGCATCGCTGCTCATCTCGAGCTCAGAGACAAACACACATTCAGCACTGAACTCAAACGCAGAACATAATGGATCTGATCACGTAACGCTAAAGAGAAACATATATATATATTTTTAATATTAAAAAAATTATTAAAATAACATTTTCATTAAGTGATGTTGCAAAACTAATTTCGGGAGGAGTGTGCACGAATAATCAACCACAGCTGGCGCTGCATTATCTAATCAATCACCTCATTTATTCCGTCCAATCAGATCTACCTTACCCACTATAAATAAACCCATTTCCTTCCCTTCCGCATCTCGTTTTTGTGCACCCCTTCTCCTCCCCGGACAGCACGCCAAAACTCACGTATTATGAGGAAGCACGAACTCGTGAAATAAATAAAAACTAAAATAAAATGAAATATAAACATGAAAAATCTCAAAACCTGAAAACCTGAAACATTCCATTTGTAACTAACTCACTTCTATTCAGAAGAGCAAAATAATCAGGGAGGAGAAAATCTTTTCTTGTTGATGTCAAAAGGTCATTCAACCTCTAATTCTCAAAAACTGTGAACAAAGCTGAAAACTGTTAATTAAGGACTCGTTCACACCAAGAGCATTGACTTAATATTTTGGTGAAAACTATGCATTTTATTTTTCAGGATTCATAGATGAGCAGCGTTTATTTGTAACATTATACATGTCTTTCTTGTCACTTTTAATGAATAAAAGCATCAATTTCGTTTAAAGCAGCAGTATATAATCTAATATGTGAAATGAATGTATAATATTGGAGCAGACTGATGTAGGTCAGTGTGTGTTTCTTTCTCTCTCTCTGTCCAGCAGGTTTTAGCAGGGTCAAATGGATGATGTCTTGGGCCCCGGGGTCCGAGGGTCTATTGATTCACAGCACTGCCGCAGGGAAAGCTAACAGGATCACATCGAGCACCTCAGTCAAAACACAGGTCAAACACACCGTGAAAACCATTTTTCTTGAAGATCATAGAAGTATGTGATACAAGAAAATACTTTACTTGCCATTGGTTTGTAATTATTAGTTTTTCGTTTTTTAAAAGAAGTCTCTTCTGCTCAGCAAGCCTGCATTTATTTGATCCAAAATACAGCAAATACAGTAGTATATATTTTTAGTATTTAAAATAGTGATTTTCTATTTTAAAATATTTTAAAATGTAATTTATTCCTGTCAAAGCTGAATTTTCTGCACACGATCCTGCAGAAATCATTCTGATATTCAGATTTTCTGCTCAAAAAAACATTTATTATTACTATCATTATATGAAAACCGCTGAGATTTTTTTTCAGGATTCTCTCAAATTTGCAATAAATTATAATTTTTAATTACAATGCAAATATAACAAATAAACAATATTTACAGCATTAGATCATTTGTTTCTTTCATTTCTTTCTTGTTTTGTCTGAAGGGATCTGAAGCTCTGCAGGAGTCTGATCTGAAGAAGCTCGGAGCAGCACAACATCCAGAAAACACAGCATTCAGAGAGAAGAAAGAGTTTTAAAAGGCCCAAGGCAGATGTTTCTCTCACTTTATGTCAGTTCATCCTGCTGGTAGAGGTTTCTTGCCCACAGACAGTCATAATTTGTTTTTTTATAATCATTGTTCACCCTTTCTCTGACCTGTTATAATTAAACAGGCTGTTTGTGCTGCTGCTGAACCTTTAAGACCTTCAATGAATTATTATGACTGGAAAATTGATTTCTATGTGAAACGAGTAACAGTGTGTAGCTCGAGATATTTTTAATCAATTTAATTTTAGACACAGTGAAAAAAAATCTCTTGTTTCTTATTGAAAATATTTTTTAAAAATTCTTAAATCAACACAGATTTACTAAAAAAAAAATCTAATAATAATAGTAATAGTAGTAGTAATAATAATAAATAGAGCATATATTATTTTATAATTTATAATAACATATAAATCATTTAAATTAACAGAAATTTAAATAGCATTTCATTTTGCTTTAGGAAATCATGAGATTAATCCCAAATTATGTTGTTCCAGAAACAGAAACAAACAGAAAGTGTCTTAACATAATTGAAAGTATATATATATATATATATATATTCTATACATAATATTATGCATATATTAAAAAATTTTCTTATACATTCTTAGAAAGTTTTAGACATAAAAGTATGTGCCTTTACAAAAACATATAGTGCCTACTTTATAATTTAGACATATTTATGGGTCCGTGGCACAAAAAAAGGATTTAAAAACCCGAACACAGTGTTTCGAACACAAAACGCCTGCATGACACAAAATGATTCCACTCTGAATAACAGCATGCAGAGATCAGCCAATCACAACACAGCTCATTTACATACAGAGACTTCAAGACTTCTAAAGCAAAAACCAAAACCCGCCTGCTCTGACTCAGTGCACTGAGTATGCTCTCCTGCTCTTCATTACCTTAGTTAAAGCTATTCTCATCAGTCTTCTCCTCAGTAATGTGTGTTTATAACGAGACACACTGCTTGTGTTAAAGTCTGCTGATGTTGAGTGTAATGAAGCTGTCAGCTCTGATCTATAGCAGACGTTAGCTGCTCAGAAGAGGATTCTGGACACTTTCTGCTGGATTATAGCATGATGTTTAGTTATTCATTCATCCTAATTAATTCTGTGATTTTATAATTAGCATGATACTGCAACGAAACCATATACTCATTACTGAAAGCCTGTGACTTTAATTACACAATGAGCACAAATGTCCTGCATGCTCATTTCAAGCTTCATAACACAGAGACAGTCCTTTTACCATCATTAAATAATTATTTATTTATTATCATTTATATACTGTGGTGTTATTTACTAATATTTAGAATTAGTTTTCATTTTTAGATTTCATTTTAATTTTAGTTTAAATTTAGTATTCTTTTTTATTGTCTTTTTTAATTCAGCTTTAATTTATATTTATTTAAATGTAATATATATATATATATATATATATATATATTCAGTTAAAATTTAAATTGCCAAGTTTAAATTTAAGTTGAGGTTATCATTTTATTTCAGCTTTGACTTTTTAAACTTCTACAGCACTTTATACAATACAGATTGTTTCAACGATAAACGGGAAAATAATTATTTCAAGATTACTCAAATTGCATGAATATCAGTGTAGTATTATTTATTCACTTCTATGCTATGTATCAATATTAAGTATTAGTTTGTATTTCTATATTTTAATGAGTAATTTTGCTATGTTTTTTTTTGTCATTTTAGAATTTTATATATTTAGCTTTAAGTTATATTTTTTTCAGTTTTAGTAATTTCAGTTTTTCAAATTCAATTTCTTTATTTCAGTAAGTTGCCAAGGCACTTAGGGATTTAACCACAGGTTTTTAATTCAATATTTGTCTTTTATTTTAAGATTATTTAAATCTTAAGTCTTATTTGAATATTAGTATTATGTAAATACTATTCTAGTATTTATTAGGGGCCAAGCACCGAAGGTGCGATGGCACCTATTGTATCCGTTGGAATTATTATTACTCTCCTTCTTCCTCTTCCGCTGCAAGTCTATGGCAGCCCATAGAACCGTTTGCGGGAAAGTTATATTATTTTGTACACTGATAGAGGACCGTCCTAACATTAACCGTAGCAAGTTTGGAGTATTTAAATCAAACTCTCTAGCGCCACCACTTGTCCAAACTTTCAAAAGATGTATGCTAATAACGTTTGAACCGTAAGCCACACAACAAAAATTATTTTTTCCTCTGAATCCTTGGCTTATGGTGAGTCGAATGAGCTCCAAATTGAAAAAATCTTAAGGTTTAGTTTTTTCGCTATTCTCAATTGTTTGTAAAACCTACTTTTTCGAACTCGTCCTAGGCTGTTGCACCGATTGTCACAAAAATTGATCCAGATCAATGCTGTGTGACCAAGTATGACTTGAGACTACCTGCAGTGTTTCGGCGCAGTGCCCCCTAGTGGTCAGAAAATATGAAAAATTGCTATTTTTGCTTATAACGTCTGAAAGGTTTGTCCAAATATATTTTATATCTAGTATTATCCTTTATTTTTATTTTTTCATTTTAATTTGAGTTTAAGTAATTTTGGTTATGTGCTTCTTGTCGTTTTTATACATTTTTTATATTTCTATGTATCTTTCATTCATATTTGATTTCATTTTGATAATTTGTTTTGATTGAATTTCAGTTAATTCCCAAGACAACAATTTTCCAATATTTGGCCTTTTCAGCTTTTTTCAAGAATCACATGAATGTTATTTTAGGATTATATACAGTGCTATTACAGTATTTGATCATATTTAAAGCTTATTTTTTAAAATATCTTTTATACGTTTTTTTTTTTATATATTTCAATTTAGCTTTAGTTTATATTTAGTTTAGTCATTTTTGTAATGGTCAGGTTTTTTTTAATTTTAGTTATTTGCAATTTGCATTCAAGTTCCCCTCACATGAGAGACCAATCACCTTTGAGCTTTAAGAAAAGGCCAATGAACATTGGTGTGCACTGATTGCATCCAGCTGCACCTCATCACTACGTGAGTGTAAGAGGGCGCTGATGCAGTGCACCTGCAGACTTTCGCTTCGGAGCCTCGCCACAACTGAGCTGGAGTTGCTGACGAAGAGTACTGAAAAAAGAGTTCCTGCGAGTTCATGCTCTCTCTCCCCTCTGACAGGAATCACTGGGTGGCTGTCAGCGGATCCTGCGGGATGGTGGCCTTTTTAAATGCTAAGCTTGTACCAGCTTTTTGCATTCCAGGGAGAACAGACCTACTGAGTGCACAGAGGTGCCGTGAGAGGTCCTCCCTGGGCAATCCGGGAGAAAAAAAAGAGCAATTTCTCATGGTTGTAAAGGTGTTCTCCGGAAATGTTGATCCGACCGTGCGCTTCTGGGTGTGGAAGTTTCCTCACCTCTTCGGATGGACACGAGCGCTGCCTCACGTGTCTGGGAAAAGACACCATGCTGAGGCAGCGTTTGTGGATGGTTCATGCATTCATTGCGAATGCATGACCATGGCTACGTTGAGGTCCCGCTCTCCTCGCGTCCTTCCCGTGACAGTTTGGCGAGCTCTAAAGGCTTTTCGGCTGCCACGGCGAGGTGCCTGGGGAACCTCACGATGACGTTCCATAATGTTCCGTTGAGTGTAAAATCCCGGTGGACTTCTGCCCACACGCCGGGCGAGCGTCTCCTTGGGGGCACCCCGAGAGGAGGAGACGTCTACTGCAGCGTCAGAGGGAGAGTCGGCTAGTGAGGCAGAAGTCACGCCGGGACAGCATCCCGCTGAGGTCGCTGCCCCGTCCATGGCAGGTTCCACAGGTTCAAAGCATAGGCAGCTCTCGTAGAAGGCGCTCTAGCTGAAGAAATAGTGTGTCCCACCCCTTGGGGTAGGTCACCTAGAACCTCCGCATCCCATCCAGGGACCTGACATGGAGTTTCCAGAGGTCTGGACACGGGTGCCAAAGGGTGCCCCGTATTTGAGTCAGGAGGTCCCTCCTCAGAGGAATCGGCCAAGGAGGGGCTGTCACAAGGAGCATGAATTCTGGGAACCAAGTCCTGGTGGGCCAATATGGGGCTACCAGCAGGACTTGCTCCTTGTCCTGCCTGACCTTGCACAGAAGCTGTGCTAGAAGGCTCACTGGGGGGAACGCATATTTGCGCAGGCCCCATGGCCAGCTGTGTGCCAGGGCGTCCGTGCCGAGAGTTCCCTCTGTCAGGGCGTAAAACAACTGGCAGTGAGAGGTTTCTGGAGAGGCAAACAGGTCTACCTGAGCGGCTCCGAACTGCTCCCAAATCAGCTGAACCGTCTGGGGATGGAGTCTCCATTCTCTGGGGAGTGCAGCTCATGACAGCTCATCGGCTGCCTGGTTGCGGAAGCCCGGAATGTGAATGACACAAAGCGACCTCAGATGCTTCGGACTCCAGAGGAGGAGGTGGCGGGTGATTTGCGACATGCGACGGGAGCATAGACCACCTTGTCGGTTGATGTAAGCAACGGTCACCACGTTGTCTGTATGGACTGGTACGTGCCTGCCCTGTAAGCGCTTCTTGAGACGACCCAGGGCTAGCCATACCGCCAGCAACTCTAGGCAATTGATGTGCCATTACACATAAGGTTCCGTCCAAACCCCTGACACTGCATGCCGGTTGTACGTGGCCCCCCATCCAGTGGTGGAGGCATCTGTGAACACCACACCACATCTGGAGACCTGCTCTAGGGGCACTCCTGCCCGGAGAAAGGAGAGGTCTGACCACTGGGAGAAGGTTTGACAGCAGGCCGGTGTTATTTGAACCCGGTGAGTGCCACTTTGCCACGCCCACCTCAGGACTCGGCCGTGGAGCCAGTGCTGAAGCAGTCTCACATGAAGCAGCCCCAATGGCGTGACTGCCGCTGCTACTGCCATTTGCCCCAGGAGCCTCTGAAAATACTTCAGTGGGACCGCCATCCTGCCCTTGAACATATTCAAGCAGTTCAACACCGACTGAGCATGTTCCTGCGTGAGGCGTGCTGTCTGTTCGACCGAATCCAACTCCATACCGAGAAAAGAGATCCTCTGTGTTGGACATAGTTTGCTCTTTTCCCAGTTGACCCGAAGACCCAACAGGCTGAGGTGTTGTAACACCAAGCCCCTGTGTTTGCACAACTGAGCCCGGGACTGTGCTAGAATGAGCCAGTCGTCTAGGTAGTTGAGAATGTGAACCCCTTGCTCCTTGAGTGGAGTCAGGGCAGCCTCCACCACTTTTGTAAATACACAGGGCGACAGGGAGAGCCCGAAGGGTAGTACGTTGTACTGATATGCTCAAGCTTCGAACGCAAACCTCAGGAATGGCCTGTGGTGCGGAAGAATCATGAAGATGAAAGTACGCGTCCTTCAGGTCGATCGCTGCAAACCAATCCTTGGGACGGATGCATTCGAAGATGCGCTTCTGAGTCAACATCTTGAATGGGAGCCTGGGAAGTGCTCGGTTCAAAACTCGCAGATCCATGATCGGCCGTGACCCGCCGCCTTTCTTGGGCACTATGAAGTAAGGGCTGTAAAACCCCGTCCTCATAACGGCTGGAGGGACCGGCTCTATCGTGCCCTTTGCTAGAAGGGTCACAATCTCTACATGCTAGACAAGGGCATTCGCAATGTCCACTGACATGAAGCGGACGCTGCTGAACTTGGGAGAACGCCGGGCGAACTGAATCGCATAGCCGAGTCGAATCGTCCGGAGAAGCCAACGAGACGGACTGAGGAGCTTCATCCAAGCTTCCAGAGACCAAACTAGTGGGACCAGCGGGACCTCCAACATGCCAGCGGCGGGGCAGCGAGGGGGAACACATGGACCCGGCTCGGGCATCTCATGGCCGGTCCGAAGCGGGGTCTGAGTGTGTGCAACTCTTACCTGCGTCCCGGCAGTAGTAAGGTGGGTAGTCCGTTGGTTCATCCTCCCAGTTTCGGCACTGCTGCCTGTAACGAGAAGAGAGTGAGTGTGATACGAAACTGGCCCGTCCACAACCTCTCGTCCCCTCGGGGGACCCAGGGAAGAGGAAACCGCTCATGAGTCGAGATTTTGGGCCAGTGACATGATTCTCCGCCCGGCCCTCCTCTGGGGGAAGGAGAGGCTTGTGATTACCATGTCCTGAAGAGCTGTTCCCTTCATCCCGGGGTCGCCCGTCCTCAGGCATCTTGCTACTTTGCTTGCCACCAGGTTTGGTGGGGGCCTAGACGGGTGGGGTGGCTGACTAAAGTGCTGCCATCGGTGGCTGGGTGTGGGCAGCAGCTGCACACCAAGGCAGAACAGCCCCAGTCTGCTTCTGAGCAGCGGAGAACTCCTGGGCAAAGTTCTCCACTGCGTCGCCGAAGAGGTCGGGACATGGGAGCATTCAAGAAACTTGTCTCATTTGTCTCACTCACGTCAGCCCAACACAGCCTCAGGTGGCGCTCCTGGACCACCACGGTGGACATCGCATGACCCAGACACAGGTACAGAGTTCACGGAGAACTTCCAGGTCATGACCACCCCCGTGCAGATCCTTCAGTGCCTTGGCCTGATAGACTTGCAACAACGCTGTAGCACGTACTGCAGATGCAGCTTCTCCACAGGCTGCACAAGCACTGTCGATCAGGCATTCACCAGCGCGAGCCCTAAATCTAGGCAGAGGAACGGGTACCCCGCCCCCTTGCAGGTAGCGGAGTCTGGTCCGCAGCTCTGCAATGGTCATCTTCCCCTTAAACAGAGAAAACATGACTCAACCACAAAAGCCGCCTCAGTGTGCTTTAAACCCAGACACGTGTAATATATTTAGCTCATTAAGGGAAATGTATATAAATAATTACTATTAATTATGATTAATTGCAATTATTTATATTAGCTACCAGTAGTAACTGTAGCAGAATTACCATCAACTAATCTGTTCATTCAGCGAACACATAGTGTAATTTCATATAGACT
>JAUMHE010000212.1:431163-447118 GCA_032359235.1 Enteromius mattozi | reverse complement strand
AACTGAAAACCTTTAAACTTTCTTTAAACTAAAAGCTTTTAAAACTACTTAAAACTTACTGGCTAGGCTTTCTCAAGGCAACTTAAAGTTTGCTAACAAACTTTTTATCTAGTTTCATTTACTGCTGTTTTGTTTAATTTAGTCTCTCATTCAGAGCTGAAATGTTACTGGTTGTGAGTGTGTGTGTGTGTGTGTGTGTGGGCCCACAGTGTTTAATATCAGTTTAGACAGTGTTATTCAGCACGCCTTAGAACAGTATTTAGAGTTTTCAGAGTAATATTTTGACATCCAAAGTGAGATACTGGGTACATTTAATATTATTATATTTAACATTTAATAAGTGTTAACTTGCTCACCTAAATCTTAAGTGTAGGTGACACAGAAGTAAATTCTGTTATTCTTCCATTTGTGATATTCCCCATTTCGGGGTTAATTTGTACCAAACTCAAATTTTTTTGACCGCTTTACAAAGTGTTTTTATTCATTTTAAAGAGTTTATTCTTGAGTAGTAAACCTGTGTGAACATAGATCTTATTCTGAATAACTTTCTAAAAGAAAAGTATATCATTCAGTGGGACATCTCTTAGGCACTAGTTTACTGAACCTGGTGCTGCCCCTTACTTAACTGTTACAAATGAGGAAGAGGGGGGCTACATACACAGTGACATCTGACTTAACATACTGAAAAAACCTAAAATATTAAAATATATTTTTAAAAAATGCAAAAAGTGGAATCTTTCTTACAAAAAGCTGCTCCAACAACAAAGTGAGTTCCTTGAAGAAAACAACAATAAGAAACACATGGCATATAACAACTGGCTGGTCTATTGATTTGCAAGTGTTCGTGCACATGTCTTTTGAAATACAATATCAGATTTTTGTTGCTGTTGTTATCACAGATATCACATTCAACCATGCATTTAAATAAAGCTGTCAATCCAGAAACTCGGAGGCATCTGTTTGACACACTTTCACAAAATACACACGAGCGCCAGAAAGATTGCATATACACAACATCCCTGTCTAAAACGCTGTCTAGGTAGGCAGCACTCTAGGTATTGGAACAGTGTGAGTAACAGAAATACGTTTGCTGTCTGACCGTCCTTCCAGAGTCGATCTCACACGTCTGAGGATTGAGAGATTATTGAGTGTCTGTGACTTTCAATCATTCTGGCTGTTAGGGTTCGTGATAACACCAGACAATCTCCGTTTCCATAAACACATGCTCACAGCCTCGCTCAATCTTTGTCTATCTCCCCTTACAATGATGTCCTCTAAGGTTTAGTGATGTATTCTATGTTAATACCATGGTACCAATGTTCAAAAAGAACAATAAAACTTTTTTTTTTAGATTAAAAAAAACAATCAAATATTTGGGAGTGGATTTGGGGTGAAATGTGATTTGAGCACTTGTGAATTATTTTGTGAGATTCAACCCAGAAAATTTTTTTTTTAGTATCTGTTTCTCCTCCTGTTCTTTTCAATGACACATCCCTCCTCGTCTCTTAAAATCCCTCTTTGCAGTCTGTGAATTTTAATGACGTTTCTGAGACGTTGAATATTGACCTAAATCTTCAACCAGATGAAATATGAATCTGAGCAGAAGCTTGTGTTCCTTCAAACTCCAGCGGTCTGGAGAAATAAAGTTTTGTTCTGACAAACTGCACAGAATCTGTCATCTACAGCCAGTTATGATATAAAATATGTGTATACTGATATATATGCTGGATGGTTTAATAGCTAACCGCTCTATACAAAACGTATATAAAGAATTGAGATGCTTTTAAGTTTGAGGTCAAGGAATTAATACTATTATTCATCAAAGATGCATTAAATTAATCAAAAGTGACAGTAAAGACATACTTTCACTAAATGTTTCCATTTCAAATAAATGCCTGTTCTTTTGAAGTTTCAAACCATGAAAAATAAAATGGTTGCAAATGATTGCATAAAAATATATTAAAATATATTATATTTAAAATAAATATATTGTGCAGCACTGCTGTTTTTGTAGTACTCCTGTAAAGGAGGATATAATTAATAAAACACTGACACGCGATGCTTCTTCACCGTTTTCTTTTATGTGAATGAAGCACATCAATAACTGAATATATCCATTCACATTAGTGCACAATTTCACAATTTAAGCACAAAGCCAAATGGTATATCAATAACACCAAAATATTAACGTTAACTTGTATAATGTCACTACTTCCCTGTGTTACCAACACATTTACACTTGATTCACTTGTGACATAGAATCCATAACATGAAATATAATGCAACATTGCATATACACGACACTTTCATCGTCCTCATTTTGCACGATGACATGCTAATTACAGCTCATTTATGTTAAACGTGCTTGAACCGACCACGCACGTGGCATACAGAATTTCATGCACGTATAATACGGAAATGCAGACAAAACGCTCGTGTATACATCAATAACAGTTAATATAATAAACAATCGTTTCTTAACAAAACAATGAGTGTTTTTGTATAGTGTATACCTGTAAAGGAGGATATAATTAATAAAACACTGACACGCGATGCTTCTTCACCGTTTTCTTTTATGTGAATGAAGCACATCGCGAGAACGCGCTCTAGGTAGTCACGTGGCGGCGCGCCGCCGCACGCACAACCAATCACAAAACCGATCTTCCCTTATTCCTATCAAATATATCCTCTTAAAACGATAACACTCGATAATGAAAAAAACATATTTTAAACAAGCATTTAGATGAAAATGAACAATATTAATAATATGAATTCAGTTTAAATCGGTAAATAATCCCTTAAAACAGAAAAAAACCTTTGATAATAAAATAATGAATTCAGATTGTGATAATTATAATCACACAGACTGATATACTAAAAAAAAAGAAAATAATGATAATGTGCATTACAGAGTACCACATTTTCAACACTGATAATAATGAGAAATGTTTGTTGAGCAGTAAATCAGTATATTATTATGATTTCTGAAGATCATGTGACACTGAAGACTGGAGGAATGATGCTGAAAATACAGCTGAACATCACGGAAATAAACTACACTTTAAATATGTATTTATATACAAAATGCTTATTTTAAACTGTAATAATGTTTCACTATGTTTGCTGTTTTTGAGTAAATAAATACAGCCTTGACAAGCTAAAGAGACTTTTTAAAACATTGCTTGTAATATCTGGCTAGAATTTAGTTATTTAAAGTAGAATTTATATACTATGTCATTTTAGAAGGGTAGTAACATCTCAAATAGCAAGCCAACATTTTTTTAAATAAGCCATTCCTTGAGGGCTAGTGATATCAAATACACATAATGTAAATCTGCCTGCTTTATTCAAACAGTAAATAATTTACAGAATAAGTTTATGTTAATGTATTACATAATGCCCAACAAGACCTCATACTCATCCCCGCGGTTAAATTTTGCTCACACAATCTAAAATCAACAAAACAGTTGTGCTTATGGCTGCAGGCAAATGTAAACACTTAAGGAGCATATAGTGCTACAAAAGCCAAATATAGCAACTACGCCTTGATTTTTGTCATGCAGCATAATAATTATGCCGCCTACGTTTCAAAACAGCATCGGGAGGCCGTCTATAGTGCCTTAAAATACTGTCTAGGTAGTCAGCTGGATAGGATTATAAACAGAACCTCTATAATAAAAGTTTCTATAAATCAGCTGAATTATAGAGGCTTTCTAAATCATCTGTTCACTCTCTCACACTATGCACGTCAGTCACAGCCAAACCTGAAGTGACACACACACACACACACACACACACACATCTATGAGCTCTCAGAAGTCAGTTTATAAAGAGCTGCTGGAGACGTTGCCATGGTTACATTGATGTACTGTATTCCTGTAGCTGAAACACCTTGATAAAAATTTCAACAGGAAACTTTCCTTTTCTGAATCAACTCCAGGGAACACATGTGAGCATATTTGTACACCGCTAGCATTTATTCTGTCTGTCTGCCTGAGTTTGAGTGTGTGTCTGAAAACACAGTTTACATCCTACTCAAGTGTGTGTGTGTGTGTGTGTGTGTTTCAGAGATGGACAGGCTGTTATACTCAAGCAGACATATAAACACATGTCTGCCTAAGGCTCATCTATGGACCTAAACATGCAATATTTTCATTTTAACCACAATACATGTGCTCCTTTGGTGTTATATACCTACATTTTCACATCTCTAATAAAGATAATAAAATAAGACTTACGTTTGCCTGTGCAAAACTCACCGGTATGTTTCTAGGGCACTCTTGGTGATCTCTGTGATCTTATGGTCTGTAGATGTGACTTGGATCCTCCTTTAAAGTGCATCTGTTGGATTCTTAAACTGTTCTGTTGTTGAAAATGGTGCATCTGATCAGTTAAAGTATATGTAATACACTCCTAAAAAATAGATGTGCCTCAGGATGCTATAGAAGAACCTTTTCTGTCTAAATTGTTCCATAAAAAAACCTTTAACATCTGAAGACTCTTTCCTGTTTTGTGAAGAAAGAAGGTTTTTCTGATTATAAAAAGGTAAGAAAGACGTTTCTTAGACTGATTGGTTATTTGTGGAAACAAAAACGGTTCTTCTATAGCATCGCTGTGAAGAATCTTTTAAGCACCTTTATTTTTAAGAGTGTACAAGCAAAACAACATGCTGAAGTGTAATAAAAGTTTAGCTCTATAACATCAAGTGTGAGAAACTGACTGCAAACCCAGCTAATTATTTTCCAATAAAGGTAAGGTAGCACTCGGACACTAAAGATAAATCATTAGTCTTGTTCAATAAAACGTGCGTGTGCATCTGTAAGGCACAGAAATGTGTTTCTTCCACATGAACCAGTGGATGTATAACATACCTGCAGATGATATGATCTGAGCTCACAGATGCAGGAAATGATATCATGAGGAAGTTTAGAATTACTCAAAGTGACAGATGCTACACTCACATTAACTGCAGATGTGTGTAAACAACCAGTCTGTCCTCGTTCCAAAAACATGAATCGCTTATTACAGTACACTAAAGTCATTATGGGTAGAATTAAATCTGTGCTACTGTTGGTAAGATTTTTTCTCTTTCCAATTTTGATAGTCTCTTCTGTTCACTAAGGCTGCATTTATTTTATTTTTCAGCCTTCACATGTGAATAGAAAGTTCAAAGGAACAGCATTTATTTAAAATATAAATATGTGTAACATTATAAATGTATTTTTGATGAATAATTTTTTAATATTAAAAATGTCTCCATTGCCACTTCCGATCAATTTAATGCATTCTTGATGAATAAAAGCATTAACTTCTAGTTTACTAGTATACAGTGGGTCAAAAATATTTGGATACTTCAGCCACTTATTAATTGTATCAGACACAAAATATCAAAACAAGTGTGATTTACTGCAAAAACAGCACAGCATAAGCAAAATGATTAAAAACAAGAAATAGATCTAGTGTAAAAATGAAGAAAGCCGGTATTGTGGTTGTCACATTCCACTAAAAAATAAATAAAACATTAAAAGTTCAGCAAAAATTAAGAAGAGAGTAGAAAAAAGATCCTGTATCATTTGACACACAAAGACAGGCATTTGATCAAATTCACGCATTATTAAGTCTCACTGAAATCATGAGAAAGGTTATTATACCACACAAATGCCACGTTTGCCTTCTGCTACATCCCAAATGTGTCTCCAGAAAGCCATAGAGCCGTACCTCTGCTCCAAACCGGCTCCTTGCCCTTGCCAAAGATCACAGCACCGCTTTTGCAGCCCATCTGCGCAGTCTTGTGTCCTGGGACGAGGTCTGGTTTATTGAGCGCTCAGCTTGTGTCCTTTACGAGGAACAGAAAACAGTGTCATTTCTCACAGTGAATAAAGCACAGACCTGCTGGAGCTTCGCTTGCGTTGGAGTATTTAGAGCATTGAGAGGCCCAGGGCAACGTTAGCCCACTTTCTTACTCTCCACTAAACGCTGACCGAGGCTCAGAAAGGCCTCAAACACCTTTTAAGACTTAAGATCATTTGTTGATGCTTCTGGTCACTGTTAGCAGGGGCTATAACGGATGATGATCGCTCAGGTGCATCTGCGTCTCGCCCTGAATTAGATTTGAAATGTATTTCAGTCAGAAACAGTAGGATTGTGAAAGAAACTGATAAGTGACATTTATTTATCAGAAAGACATTTATAATGTTACAAATACTTTCTATTCATCTGTGAATCCTGAAAAATTTCATTTTAATTTAATATTTCCAAAACAAAAATATCGGGCAGCACAGCTGCAACATTGATAATAATCAGAAATGTCTCTTGAGCAGCAAATCAGTATAATTGAATATGTGACACTGCTATTTTACATTGTAATAATATTTCAATATTTCTACTGCATTTTTGATCAAATAAACGCAGCACTGGTCAGCAGAAGAGACTTCGATAATAAACATTAAATTAGCAACCTCCAAACAGTAGAGTATATTTCATAAAGCTGTGAAAATATGAGTGAAATTATCAATTAAGCTGTTCTTACCAATTTAGAGCTTTTTTACTCATAAGGCAGACCGGGGTTAATTGTCACATTTTAAAATGTTATTTTAATGCATCTTTTTTTTCCATTTACTGTATTTTATTATTTGTTGTTATAATTGAAAAATGTGCATGTGTGTGTGTGTGTGGTGAGAGAGAGAGAATATATGCAAATATTTTCAAATATGTTATGGAAATTAATGGTCAGCATGGATGTAATTTCAGGAATTTGTTGGTGGATTGTTAAATTTGATCAAAACTATCAGGTTTTGAATCAAAAAAGTGTTTTGCAAGACAAGGCACTGGACTGCACCGGACAAGTAACAAAATTAAGTACATTAATGTGACAACTAGCCCTGGTCTTCCCTGTATATTTTTAATCAGATGCCTCCTTATTATTAGTTTATTTATCTTTGATATACATTTATGTACTGATAGTCTAAAAGAGCTGGAGTTCCTGAATGAACGTCGTCAGGATGAGAAGTATCTGTGAGATGTTGAGTAACAACTGAACATTGATTGTTCTTGAAGACTGCAGCAAAAACCTGTCTGCACAACCTGAGCATTAACATCAGACACTAAAAGCACGTCGCTGACAGCGAGGACTCGTTCTGTGCTGGGAAAGGTCACACGGAGACGCCATTTCCACTCCTGCAAAATCTGAAAAACCGTCTCACCCTCCTCACAGAACGTTTAATGAGAACAGACAGCTGAAAGCTCTTCGGCTGCGCAGTCGGGACACACTGTCAGTCCGTCTCGCCTCCTAATCGCAATGAAATCAGCCACGAAGGAGAGAGAGGCGCTTCGGTCGCCGCTTTAGATTTGGTCATGATGCAACTCTTGCCACTGGAAAGACCTGAGGTATCAGAGAAGTAGCAGACATTTCACCATCACCTCCACAAAACTGTAATGTGTTAATAATATACACAAAGAGAGCTGGTTTTGGTATTCAGCTCAAGTTCTGTTATATTTCAGTTATCATTTTCTGCTTCTCTCACAGTTGGTGTAAATGAGATTAAAGAGAATTCACAGACAAATTCAGGTCAGATTTGTTGACCTATAGATTTAACGCTTCCCTATTTTTCCTTTGCAAACCCACCGTCATTTACAAGGAGTTTATAGAGTTACAGCATCCTCTAGTGTTCATCTCTCGCTTTCAACAGGGTAAAAATCAATAGTGATCTTCACACACCTTAATAGTAGTACAATCATGCAACAGATGCATTAAATATTTTTTTTAATAATGTTTAAAAACAAATGTTATTAAATATTATTAAACACTATATTGGCAGCTATGGCTATTACATGGCAGACTCAGGGTAGTAGATAAAATAATCAAAACTAAATAAGGAAAAGAAAAGAAAATCACATAATTTATAATCATAATTTAACAATGTCTTTCTTCAGTACAAAAAAAAAAAATATACAGCATACATTGATAACACTTACTGGTGTTTGTGCTGCTATGTTCCTTTCAAAATGATGTCATTTCCTGAAGTAGGAGAACCTTAAGAGAAAATTTAAATAATGTTGCAAAAAAAGATTCCAGTTTTTGCAAAACAGATTTTTTTTTGCTTCAGAATGCACATGATATTGACAGGTTTTTATTAATTAACTATAAAAATATTTATAAAATAGAAAAAATATAATTTGACACTATATTAGAAGCCCAATTTTCTTACAATACATTTAAAAAAGCAATTATTTAAGCTTTTTCAGTTTGGTATTTGAATGTTTTCCCAGGTTTTCCCAGGAAGTCATTTTAACTAAATAACACAAAAATCCTCATGTAATTTCTGATAAGTGTTTACATAAATCACCAAGATTTGACCAAATACACAAACTGCTTAAACGCAAACACTTGCTTTAATTCTCGCTCCACAGTACAGTCACACTTTATTTTATGTATTTACTTATTTAACCAGGAAGGTCCCATTGAGATACAATATCTCTTTTACCAGAGAGTTCTGGTCAAGACATCACTGTATAATGAATAAACATAAAACACAATTTTCTGAAAACAATACAAATCCTTATCAGTTATTAAAGCATGTGCACTGTTCTATATAAACACAGACTTTAAAATATTTTTAAACGTAGAGATAGATGGTACAAATTTCATATTTAATGTACTTTGAACCTCGTTCCATACAGATGGAGCAAAATTCGAAAAAGCTGAATGACCTACCTCTGAATGAAAAATCTGCATCTGCAAAAATCTCTTAAGTAAGAGTTTATCTGTTGATCTGGTATTATAAATATTTGTGCAGTATGTCAACAAACTAGATATATACTAGTAGTAATAGATTTCTTTCCCTGCTGATTCACAGCATTGCATGTTTGAGATGCTGCTGTAATGCACAGACTTCTGACAGGCAGCCTTCACCTCCTAAATAAATCTCACTTCATCCCAGGGAATTATCAGTGTCCGGTAACGGCACGGCTCCATTCTGCTGCACCTGTGCATGACTGTCACTGTGTGTGTGTGTGTCCTACCCATGCTCCAGCGGACTCGCACTGCCGTCCACTCTGTCTGCTCCTCCTCGGGTCTCCTGCTCACCTCCTTGCAGGTAAGCCGCTCTGTTTCAGGGGTCAAAGGTGACTTTTTGCTTCTGATGTGTGTGTGATCCTCACTGCTGTCTGAATGGACATTTGAGGATGGTTATTGTTTGGACACTGTGAGATCCAGATCATTGGTATAATGCTTAGTATATAACACAATGTAAAATGTCATTTGCGGACTGTAATGACTAAACTGGTTCTTAAAATGTGCATGGTTTCTACACACACTTTGACTAATGAATAAAAATGGTGTTTTTGCTATTACTGAATTTTAAAATATGATTTTAGAGATATGTAGCTTTCATAAGATTTATTACTATCTGATGAAATATTTAAGAACACAGCATGACTTTTTTTTAATTACAGGTTCATTTTAAAAAATTTAAATCTTTTGTTTTGAAATATTTATAATAGAACATTATGATTTACAGGCCCGGGGAGCTTTCTAACATTACGCTGTGCTCTAAAATATTTCATGTGAAATTTTTCCACGGCCTGTGAATCACAATTGTAAAATGAAAATATAGGAAAACAAAAGATTTAAATTTTAAAATTGTGATTTTACACAAAAATGTGAAATGTATTTGTTTTTGTTTGTTTTGAGTTGCTCTAAAATATTTTAGAAAATGTTCCCAGGCCTGTAAATCGAAATTTTAAAATAAAGTAAATATTTTAAAACAAAAATTTTACAATTATAAATTTTTTTATTATTATGCTGTGCTCTAAAATATTTACCCCTGGATATTTTCTCATAATGCATGGAGCTTAAATACATTGTTGCATTTGATTACTTATGCAAGAAAATTATCTGTTTCAAAGCTCTAAAAGGATTTATAACTTTATACTTTATATAACTTTATATAATACTACAATGAAGTATTTAGAACTTTCTGCCTGTCTGCAATATTTACCTCTGCTGTTTGAGAAGTTTCGGCACACATCTGGATTTCTTTAGAGATTTATGTGACCTCCAGCTTTTGAAACTCTCCTTGTTTCTCAGGTGAGCGATGGACGAAAGCACCTTTGAGACATTTGAGGAAGAGCTCGGTAAACCACTGCAAGAAGTTCCTCCTCAGAAACCTGTCAGACAAACACGAACAGGAGGCAGAGCAGGTACAAATGAGCTCAAATAATATCGCTGCACAAACGCAAATCAGCAGAGCAGAGATTTGTGTATTTGTAAGCATGTTTCTGTTCCTGTACTTCTGTTTCAAACATGAATATGAAGGAGTCAAGATGTCTTGGAAACAAAGTGCACTTTCTATATTAAGATCAGGGCTGAAAGCATGCACACTATTTGTGGTGTTAAAGTGAACAGTGAATCTAAGAATACATCACAATAACCTTGACAGACATGAGCAACATGACACCGAACACCAAACACAGCACAGCTCTCTTTAAAGCAATGGACTATATGTGACTTGCAGTTATTACTTTTAAACACAGCTTTTATCATTTTACTGTAAAAGTACCTGCATGTTTATTATTGTGTATAAGTTTTTACCGTAAATAAGGCAATTACTCTTACTTTTTTTTTAAATAGTATTGCATTGTGAAAAATCACCTGCATTGTTTGTCAAATCTAACATTATTGTAAATTTAAAATTTAACTAATTTAAGTTTTAGTTTTATTTTTTCATGTCTGTACTTGTTTTTTTTACATTTCATTTTTAGTTATTTTACTACTTTAAGGTAAAAGAAAGAGTGAGAAATGTGGCCTTGGCAAATACATTTTATTTTAGTTAACATTAATCTCAAAAAAAATGGTTTGAATGGTTTTAATTTTATTTTTAGTTAATAACAATAACCCAGTGAGAAACACGTACAATAAAAACAAATAAATAAGTAAAATATATAAATAAAAAAACATATATATATATAAACAGCACACAAAAAACTAAATTTTTTTTTTTTTTAATTCTTTCTTTTTGATCATTCTAAAACTAAATTGGATCCCTAAAAATCTTTTCATTAGAATTCACTTGAAAGTAAAGTGATCTAAAGAAGTTCTCTAATGCTATTAATTATAATGTGACTGTTAAAAACATTTAAAAAAAAAAACATAACTTTGACGTTATTTCTGTAAAAATGTATAAACCTTTGTTGCATGTAGATTTTTACAGTAAATAAGGCAATACATTTTTACACTTTTATAGTTTTGCACTCTATAACCACCTGCACTATTTGTTAAATGTAATGTATTTTTACTGGTTGAAGGTATAAGATTATCAGGTTAATAATTAAAATGTCTGAGGATGTATTGATTCCCCACTGAGCTGTCTGATGTGTTGTTGTTGTTTACAGAGATGTATGCTCAGAGGAGGGTGCGAGAGGTGAGTCTGAGATCACATGACAGCTGCAGATTCACAGCCTGTTTAAACCATCTGAACATGACCTCTAACACACACATGTACCGTTCCATTAATAACCCTTGTGTGTCCTGCAGGAAGCTCCAGTCGTCCAGCAGGTCCCAAAGATGATTCCCCGGGAACATTCAGTCTCCAGCGCCAGTATGTCGCCTGCAAAACACAAATTCATGCTCATCAGGATTCACTTGGGTCAATCAACTGCAATTTATCTCACGACTAAAAACATCCTGCAAAATATTAAGTAAATGTACTTTCCAGGCTGGTTTCATCAACAAAGATCAGTGATGTTATGATGCTAAATTATAAAGAGCTGTCAACTGAATTTCAAACTGAATCCCTATTCTAACATTCATTCATTCATATGTATATATATATTCCTGTGGACTTTATTATTGTACAGAACGCAAAAGGATTGAAATATGATTTATCGCATTTCTGATGTTCCTTCTATCACCAACTTAGATTAAAACGTGCAACAGTTGAAGGACTCACCTGTGTTTTATCACCTGTCCAGCAGCGTCGCTACGCAAAGCGCTGTCCATCCAGAACCTGACGCAGATCGAGACGCCCTGGGAAGGTGTGACGCTGAACAGGTGTCTGATCGCAGCCATAACCATCCTCCTGCTGAGCTCCGGTTTACAAAGACTACACGGCAAGTGTGTTTATGCCAAATACAGGCTCAAATAACAAATAAAAAAACTCTGAACTGACTGACAGATGTTCTCTGCTCATGCAGATGCAGTCAGAGGCCGCAAAGACGTGAGTGAAGAGCTCTTAGCACTAAACGAGAGACATACTCTGATTAAAAGAGGGAAAATAACACCACATGAGGTGAGAACAAAAACAAACATCTATGAAGATAAACAAATAATGCGTTGTTTTTCTATGTAAAGATACATAATTATTATCCACAGGGACATTATAAAAAAGGCTACTGTACAGATTTAGGCACACACAAAAAAAACTAAATGTTATTTTGCACGGTTGTATGTAATTTTTTACATCTTGATTAATTCTCTTAGCCAGACACTTCCTTATGGGAAACATTTTTCTGGTGGATTGATGATGATGAGGACGAAACCAAGAGAGGGACTCGCGGGAGAGAATCCAGGGGCCTCAGACACCGGGCCCTTCCGGACATCAGGCTCTTGAAGAAAAGAGAGACAAAATTCACTGAGCGCAGAAGAAGAGAAAGACACGGAGTAGATGACATTAAAGAGAAACTGACAAAAGAGAAAGAGATAAAAGTCAAGAAGAAGATCAAGGAGGTGGAGGATGAGGAAAAGGACATAGAGAAGATGAAGAAACCGAAGAAATCAGTGAAAGAGAGCAAGAAAAAACCTACAAAGAAAGAGAATCAGTGATGTACTGAAGCATAAAGAAAAAAGGGCTGATGGAAATAATGCTAAATTTTCTTAATAGCGCTAAAAAGATTCATTTTCTTTAGCAAAATGTTTTGAATACAGGGTACACTCTCAGATCTTGATGCACTCCTCTAGTCAGTTGATGATAATGTGTCAAATTTGGTGCTTTTTTGCTTTGTAAAGTCTGTATTTTTTAGAGACTTGATAGTAACTTTACTTTAACCATAAACTCCTTGTGATTTTTTTTTATGACTTGCAATTACTACTGCAAGCAAAACTCACAAACATATTCAAATAGAGGACATTAAGTTTCAGATGCTACTGAAAGCACTGATCAGATGAGATCAATAGGATAAATGAATGCTCGTTTCCTTTAAACGTTTGTAAAACAATATTAAAGAGACATTTTAAAATAATGCAATGCAAAAGCTTTTTTAAAAATGTATGTAAACAGTGTTTTGGGAGTTCTTTTTAAAGTTGCTTAAAGAAATTTGAAATTCAAATTCAAAAAGGAGTATTAGCTGAAAATGTTTGTTTCTTCATCAGATCTGGAGAAATGCGTCATCAACTATCTATTTAATTCATGTGTTCTCAAATTACAATCAAAAACCTTAATTTTACCTCCCTCTGCCCAAATATCAAGCAACCACCATCTAATCAGTTTCCAGTGGATGAATTTAAATACATTTTTTCTCATTCAAGAAATCCTTTAATTCAGATGTTATAGTACAGAAATAAAAACAATCACAACTTCAATTTCATGTCAACTTTAAAGATTTTTTTAATAATAAAAAAAGCATAAAAATAACAATTGGACATTGTTTGGAAGGGCTGCTGTGGCACACAAGTCAACATCAAACATTCACAGAACTGTCAACTCACTATATATTTAGAAGGTTGTGTTCAGGAAAAAGGAGAAATAAACATGTCCATTTAGGTCTAGAAAGTTAACACAAGCTCTTATATACAATGCACTATAAAAATATTCATAATGTACGTTGTAATGCATTACATCTTTTCACAAACAACTGCGACCAAAGTTAAAATGCATTAAAAAGTTTTAATTTGAATGCATTACATTTTCTAAAGTTGTAACAGAGATGTATTATGACTGTGGTTACAATTATTCATGAGGTCATATAAATGCATTATAAGGTGCATAAATGAATGCATTAAAATGCTTTTACAATGCATCATCTATAAAGCTTCAAGAGAAGTGTAACTCCTTCAGGCTAGCCGTCGCCGGGGAGCGGAGGTCTCAGGTGAGGAGGCAGGGCACCTGGAGGAGGCATCTGTGGGGGCATCTGGGGCGGCATGGGGGCCCCGGGGGGCATCCCGTGTATTCCTCCGGGCGGCGGGGGGGGCATGGAGTCACCGTGTGGATGTGGACCAAGTCCAGTGATGAGCGAAGGTGGACGCTTGACACCGACCGACACCGCCTGACCCGGTGGAGCCACCAAAGACTTCTCCATCTTAAAGTGAAACTGCAGAAAAAACTGGAGAACGACAGTGTGGTCAGCACATGGAGAAGGTCCAGATAAACACAAACGACTCTTAGCCATCCGTTCTTACTTGTTTCGTTTCTCTGTTCCAGTGTGTCCAAAAACGAGTCTCTGCTTTGTCGATCTCTCGACTGGGAACCTGAAAATTCAACAGAAACAATGTCATCAAATCTCAGATGCAGTAAAGAAGTCAGAAAAACTGTTTTACATACTGTGTGTATATTTATATATAAAGATTTTATTCATAGATTTTATTTATTTTTGGAAAAACATGCTAGATTTATATAAAAAAGATCATATTTGATGCATCAGGCTTTTTTTAATATTAGTCTGATATAGTGAAAATATGAAGCACAATTTTATTCAGAGAGTCGAACTGAGCAACAATATACAATTTGGTGCAGATGCTGATATTTATATGATGAAGTTCTGATGCTTGTAATGTAAATCAGTCGGATCTTCATAATAGCAGCGACAAACAATTATCTATATCTCCAATAATGTGTCTCAGTAAGATGAGACCGAAATAATCAAACATTTACTGCAATGCTGATTGAGAGCTGAAGAAATAAAGGAGGCTTGTGAAGATCATTGCTCCGCTGAGGAACAGTGAAAGTAAAGCTCCTCAAAAGATCCTGAGGACCTGTCTGAAGTACGAGATGGTTAGATGTTTTAAAAGACAGACCTTGAATGCAATGGTTTCGTACGGCTCGGCTGCAAACAGCAGATACTGCCAGCGACGGTCCGGAGGTTCGATTCTCTGCTCATACGCTGACATGAAGCGATGCCTCGGCCCGATACCTTCTGCTATCTCTGGGTAGTCAATCTGGAAAGTACAGGCAGCATTTATTATGTAAATGAAGGTTTGCTGGTCAAAATCACAAGAAAAACATTCAATTAGATGGATGACAGATCTCAGGACAGCTAATCAGAGCTTTAAAACAAATATTCAGCTTTTTAAAGTCAGAGAGAAATGATTTACCTGGAAAAGCAGACTCTGCTGACCGCACTCTGGATCTCTCTGTTTTGTTACTACAGGAAAAGTAAAAAACAAGTACATCTGTTAATCAATGACTTTCAGACCTGTACCGGTTCCCACAGATTTCTATCAATGAGTTTTTAAGACCGTCCAGATGTTTGTGACTATTGAATATTGATTTCTACAAGTCTGTTTTCTTTACATTTACATTTAAACAAACATTAAAACATTTAATGCATAAATGTATCGAATACAAAAATAAACAATACAGGATCCATTTAAAGAACAACCGAAGAATGAGAAATAAAATATATAGGAAAATGAAGGATTAGTAAATTGATATATAGTGTTTTCCATGACATTAAGAATGGTGTCTATATAACAAATGAATGAGATTCACTCGACATTTAATATCTATTAGAAAGGAATAAACATCTTGAAAAAAATGCTGCTGATTCACACAAAAAAAAGGCTTAACGTTACCTACTTTGATGATGCTCGGTTCAAAATGATCAAAAACTTTCCGCCAAATACATAAATATAATTAGAATAAAGTTCATTCTTCTGTATCAGCTTTAATGCATTTATCACAATAACAAAAGCAGTCAAATGTCAAAAGATTTGATTTTGAATAACAATTAGGGCTGGGCGATA
>JAUMHE010000212.1:404000-415530 GCA_032359235.1 Enteromius mattozi | reverse complement strand
GTGCCGAGTGACATGTGGCTTTATCTGGTCCTTGATTGATGGTGTGAGCTGGATCAGGTGGTGATAACAGGTGATCGTAATCAGAGTGAGTGTAGGTGCCAGAGTGTGTGAGTGGAAGTGAGGGTGGAGCCCAGCATGGGCGTTACAATGTCATTTTTGTTGATATTTTAATAAATTATTGTTAAACTGTATAAGCTTTATAATTTCAATTAATCAGACAAGCTTTTTGATGATTAACATTTCATTTAACCATTAAAACTGTATCTGGAAATATATAAGTTAAAAAAACATAAATCTAATTCAGATCAAAAAAATTAATCCATAATCCAAAATTAAAACTGTAAAAAAAAAGATGGGGACAAAGTAAAATGGATTACACAGGGCCCTAAAATTTTGTTTCAAGTAAACGTTTATTAAATTATTGTTAAATTGTATGAGCTTCTTGATTTACACATGCTTTCTGATTAACATTTAACATTTAATTTAACCATTAATAGAGAATGCAGAAAGAGTCTGACCTCGCAGGTGTTGTGCAGAGCGATGGTGTTCGTTCCTCCCATCATGATCTCAGAAGTGTACTCATCCATCGCACGCTTGCTGTCGCCCACATAGGGCACATACTTAATAACCACCTGTTCAGACAAACCGGGCAGACGTTATTAATGCACTGCAGCATTCATACAGCGCTGCATGTCTCTGATCAGAAGACTGGAGACTCACGCAGTGGTCAGGTTTCTCTCCGGGCCGGTACAGGACAGGGTTCGACCGCACCATGTCATCCACAACATTACTCTTGGAGATCTCTTTTGAGTGAAACTGCTGCGGCGCAGACAGATTCAGACCATCGTTGTTGCCGAGATGATTATAACTCACTATAGAGGTTGGCTGGAAATTAACATTTCACTTTTTAAACAATATGCAATATAGAATATTTCACATAATATTAAATATGTACCATAAATAACACAATAATAATACATAATTTATTTATTAGAAAATATTGAATATTTTATATCATAAAATAAGAGCAGAAATATTATATTACTGATTTTCCAGAATATATACCTGTGGCACTTTTCATAAATATTATACAATTAGGATCTATTTTTAAAAAAATTATAAATGATCAGTTATATGCTTAAGCTTTAAAAATGAATAATTGTCATTAAAGACGTCACAATAATTGGATATGCATTAAAAAAATAAATAAAAGAATGAATAATATAAACAATATAATGTGATAATTCACTGTAAAATATCTAATAATTTACTTGAAAGAAAATTATGGTAAAATGTTACAATAAGGTTCCTTTACTCAATTTTAGCAACAAAAATAATTCTAAAGCTTTTAATTACCCTAGTTCATGTTAATTTTATCTTTTACTAATAAATTATGAAAAACAAATGTTAAATCTGTTAATAGACCTGAGCTAACATGAACTGAGAATGATAACAAAGATTAATAAATACTGTAACAAATTGCCACTAACTTAATTTAATTTAATCATGAAAACAGAATCCAGAAATTTTTAAAAAAAAATAAGATGGAATGCAAAATAATTGCACTGGAAAAATACATAATGCATAAAAATTTAAACACGAATTAAAAAAAAAATGTAAATGCAAAAAAAAAAACTATTATTGTTAACTGTTACCTAACTTTTATCTGTGACCCTGGAGCAGGTCAGTTTAAAATTGGATGATTTATACATCAAATGAAAGCTGAATAAATAACTTAACTAATTTAAATAATATAATAGCACAATATTTGTCTGAGATACAACTATTAGAAAATCTAGTATCCTAATGATTTTTGGCATAAAAGATGGCTATTAATACAAATATATCTGTGCTGTTTATGTTTTGTGTTTTTATTGCTTAAAAGATAATAACTGGACACTAATGCTGTTTGAGAAATGCACAGGTTGTCTCTCACCTTGATTCCAGCGCTGACGAGGAAGTCCACCAGCACAGACTTCAGCTTGGTCTGTCCAGACTTGAAGTCGTCTCCAGCGATGAAGACGCGGTGCTGAAGGGCCAGCTCCACGGCCCCGGGGACAAACGTGTTCTGCGGCGAGCCGTTGATGAAGGCGCAGTCCTCCAGAATACTGGCCACTGCAAACATGGTGGAGGGAGACACTTCTCCACCCGTCTGAGACAGAACCACCATCATGAGTGATTCTGAGCGGCTCTGACACACATCACAGAGACAGACACTCACCTGGATGCTGTGGAGCAGGTTCTCTGCGGTGTCATTGACTCCAGGAATCACGTCACAGAAGCGCTCGGTGTTCGCCGTCCACAGAACAATCACTTTATCCACTCCACTCTTCTCTCTGAAACCACAGATATCCCTGCGGATCTGAGCCACCTGAAACAGGACACAAGAATATTAAAAACATACACATTTATACATTTACTCAACACACACACGCAATGTAAAATAACAATTTTCTATTTTAATATACATTCAAATCTAATGAATTCCTGTGATGCTCAGCTATATTTTCAGCATCATTACTCCAGCTTTCAGAAATCATAATAATATACCGATTTATTATCAGTGCTGAAAAATGTTGTTTTTTTAGGATTCCTGAATGAACAAAACGTTAAAAAGAAGAGCATTTATTTTAAATAGAAATCCTTTCTAACAATATACACTACCATTCAGTCAGTACAATTTTATTCTTTTTTTTATTTGAAAGAAATGAAAACTTTTATTCAGCGAGGATGTGTTAAATTGATAAGAAGTGATGGCAAAGATTTATATTGTTAGAAAAGACTTATATTTTTAATAAATGGTGTTCTTTATAGCTTTTTATTCATAAAAAGAATCCTGAAAAAAAGTATTGCAGTTTCCAAAAAAATATTTGCCAACATTGATCATTCTAATAATAAATCAGTATATTAGAATGATTTCTGAAGCATCATGGGACACTTTAGACTGGAGTAATTATGCTGAAAATACAGCTGAACATCACAGAAATAAATCATATTTTAAAGTATATTAAAATAGAAACCCATTATTTTAAATGTAAAAATATTTCACAATATTACTTTTTTCCTGTATTTTTGATCAAATAAATGCAGCCTTGATGAACATAAGAAACATCTTACAAATTAATAAATAATAAATAAAATAATAATAATAATAATAATAATAATAAATAAAATATTGCAAATCTCACTGTTTCCAAACAGTGTGTGTGTGTATTCATAGAAATAGAGAACAATACATTGTATGTGTCTGTTTTGGCTGTTTTGGTCACCATTGACTTCCATAGTAGGAAAAAGAAAATACTTTAGAAGTCAACGGTGACCAAAAACAGCCTGGTTACAAACTTTCTTCAAAATATCTTTCTTTGTGTTCGGCAGAACAAAGAAATTCATACAGATCTGAAACTCCTCGAGGGTGAGTAATTGATTTTTGGGTGAACTGTTTCTTTAAGACAGTGGCTCACCTGCTCTGCTTTGCTTCCTCTGATGAGGTTGTCGGCTCTGTGCTCCTGGTTAGCCGCTATGAATTCTGGGATGTAGACGGAGGGTCTGGGTTTGAGCTGGCTCATGTGTGTCCGGAGCTTCTCCTGCAGACTCCAGTCCAGAACCTGAGCACGCTCCATGGCTCTGCCGAGGTCCAGAGATGAGATATCCCAGCCTGCGAGACAGTACAGCTTCAGCCGTTATCAAACACAGAGTCAGAGTCAGAGTCAGATCAGCTGAGACGAGACTTTACCGTCAAACACGATGTCACTGGGATGCACCATCGGCAGCAGGTCTCTGAAGGGAATGTACACCTCTCCGTCCGGATCGGATCCCAGACACACCGTAGACGACTCCAGCAGCGAGCCCAAGTAATTCGCTTTCTGAGAGAAGATGATTCAAACGTTCTCAGAGCGTTCTGGAAAGGTTCTCTTTAACAATGTTTTCAGAATGTTAGCACAAAATGATACATTGTTACTGTGTTTTTTAAACAACGAATCAGATGTTTATTTGATTTTTAAATGTTACTTGTTTCAGATCATTCATGTTTGGATGGTCTGAAATCAGATGTATTAAAAAGCGATGAAGACGTGATATAAAAAGAAATATCTTTATTTGAATCCACTAAAAATCATGTTGCTTTACTGGCTGGGCAGAAGGGAAAAATATGCTAAATGAATTCTTTTTAAAAAGAGAGATATTTTTTATATAATCATGCATAATAAATTAGCTTATCTTTTTTGTGTGCATTTAAAAATATTAAATAATACCTATTTTTTTATTTCTGCTGTCAAACGATTAATCTTGATTACTCAAGTTTTTTAGATAATATTTGTGTGTATACTCTTTAGGAAAATATGTTATGTGTTTGTATTTATACATACATAAATGATATACAGAGTACACACACATATATAAACAAAAACTTTTATTTTGGATACGATTGATCATTTGACAGCACTAGACAGACAGTCTAATTACTCTGATATTAGTATGTGCACATATTATAGGTTTATTTTGTTACATTACATAGTTTTTTGTCATTAATATATAGCCTATATTCCTCATGAATGATTTTAAGGTCATTTGCACTGTATTTGGGTCACTGATGTGTAATGTGTGTGTAAACTTACAAAACACTGACACACTGCTAAATCTGTACCTTCAGGCCAGTCTTGGTTTTCCAGGTCAGACCCAGTTTGTTGGCCAGGACCGCAGCTGTGACCGTGGTCCCGTTGTTTCCACCCCAGCCCACCAGCATCACACCCAGCCGGGGCACCTGTCTCTCGGTGCGGAAGGTGAACTCGGTGCTGGTCGGAGTCACCTCATCAACACAAAGCATGCAAACACGTGTTTACCAGACGCTGACGCAGCATACATAACTACCCAAAGAAGGAAGAACATGAATCGCCTTCAGCACTGCACCAAGCAGAAATGTGTGAGTCTGAAGGCTTCAGAGACTCACAGTGAGCGTGTCTCTGTCTCTGCACACAGAAGCGGTGTGATAACGGTACCGAGACTCGATGTGTGTCTCAGTGTATTTCACATCTGCGCTGTTGATGCGAACTTTCTCAGCCATGATGATGATCGACCTGCGACAACGACAGAGACGACACAAACTCATCAATACACCAGCCGCTGTTAACTCCAATTCAAGAAGCATTACACGGGTATATTTGTAGCAATGGGTCAAAATAATTGCCAAAAGTCATTAAGATATTAGGTATAGATCATGTTCAATCAAGCAGGCGGTTCTAGGATTTCATCTTTAGTGGAGCTTAGCCCTCAGAGAGACCATTAGATACAACCATACAAATTACCTAAATAAACTGTATTTTACGGTGCTTATGAAAACTGAATTACAATTAGGCTGCCTATTAAAGTTACAGAAGTTACTAAGTGATTCTCAAATGTTTCTTGTTTTTTTAGCCTAGAAATGCATGGATTGGTCATACTGACACGCATACATATGCTCTTAACTTGCTTTGATTGGTAATAGCTATGCATGGCGAAGAACTTCAATTTGGACAACTGTAAAGGCGATTTTCACTATAATTTTTGGTAACACTTTAAAATAAGTTTCATGAGTAAACATGAAGACTTCTACAGCATATAATCTTAGTTAATGCTAATTTAAGCATTTACTTATGCATTATTAAAAAAAATGTTTGTTAACATTAAGGCACTGTAAGCTAACATGAATTAACTAACAATGAAAGTTGTTCACTAACAACTAAAGTTAACAAATAAGAATAAATACTGTAATAAATGTATTGTTAATTGTTTGTTCATGTTAGTTAATACATTAACTAATGTTAACAAATGACACCAAAAAAAAAAAAAAAAAGATCCTTATGACTGGTTTTGTGGTCAAACTTCACATGTGCAATATGAATTATGCATTTAAGTTTAATTTAATATATTAAATAATAAACTAAGATAGGCTTCAACATAGTAATATCAAAGTCTTTGCAGCACCAGGCATACCTTTAATGATATTCTCCGAGCAGAAGGAAAAAGGCTTAAGGTTTCTGGTTTAAGACTTTCAGTAAAAGCCAGAGCTGTCTCTAAGGCCAGTAACAGGTGGATCAGGGTCTCGCGCGTCTCCGGTTCCGTTCCGTCTGTCTCTGCGTCGCGTGCCGCTCTCGCTTTATCCGGCGGAGGCGGAGTTACCAAAGCTTCTCGATTTTTCCACTCGTGCACCAAAATGTGAGGATGGATGCTTCCGAAGTCTGGGAGACAAAAGCTGACCGAATCCGTGTGGATTTGAAGACGCTCGTATACACGACTGTTCAGATGCAACTAAAAATGCAGTTTTTTGATTAGAACCTCTTCACATTAATATTGTTTGTGCAATATATATTATTTAAGTTGTAATATATTTTTAGTTGAATTATTAATAACGAAGAAAGAAAGCTAATTTATTTAGAATAAACATGAATTTCTCAGAAGCATTTGTAATCCTTGCATAAGAATGCATTCTTCTAATATGAAACATTTAATCGCATTTAATATTTTTGTATGCATTTATTATATTTAATGCATAAAATATGAATACATATGACAGGACATCATAATCTAAGCAAAGCTGCGGAAAAGAGTGAATTCTCAGCAGCATTGTCTCGCGTTAAAAGGGCAGAATTTCAAAGCATTCCAAACAAACAAACATTTCTACACAGCGTGTGCAATCCTCGCATTGTTTCTGATGTCTTTATCACGAGATATGTGGTCCTTCAGCCCCAGACAGGAATCGTGTGAAGGATCAGGAAAACACATTTCATAACAGATAAGAAAAATGTTGTGACTGCAAAAAATTCAAGGAAAATATTCAAGCACTTTGAGACAGTGGAAATGTACCGGGTTACTGAAGGACAATCAGACTCTTCAAGGATGCCAGACAGACAGTGGAAAAATACTGACAGTGTTGAGAAACTTCGTTCCACTTTCTTTCAAGACTGTCGGTATGTTGACCTGCATTTGTTTCTGTAATCAGACAGATATTCATGTTTAACAATACTGTGTTATTAAAGATGCATGCAGAGTGAGTGTAATATAGCTCAGACATCATATACTGCGAAATATGATCATATCACCTCAAAGACGTGAAATAACAAAACAGAAAACTATTTGATTCGCAAATGCCTGAACATTTAGATAATTATAGACCACTTTGCATTCAGCAAACAAATTCAGACGTTTATCAATAAAGAGCGACAATGTGGAGGTGAAAATGTGCAAATCTGCTGCAGATACAAACATTTTACTTGTCATTTTGATTGCAAGCTGAAATATTTATAAACAGTTATTTTTATCAGCAGGGAGGATGCTGGTACTTTTCCCCTAGTTTAAAAAGCTCAAAAACACATACAGACACTATTTCATGGATCTTGCGTGCCTTTACTGAACACAAAGTCTGCAAAACATCTGTGTTTTTCATTCTGTTGTGATGGGATGTTGTATATTTAACAGCAGTGGTGGATTTCATTCTTATTTTATGTGAAATACACACACACACACATTCTGTGAAAGTCATGGGTATTTTTACACAGCAGGCCTGAGTGGAAACTAGAAACTGACTGCTTATCATATTATTAAATAAACTCAAGTGATTAAACTGGGAAAACTGTCAGCTGCAAGTCAGGCCATCATGAGTGGAACCAATCAAACTATTATTAGTTGTTTTAAACACCATCATCAAGTATAAATGTGTGTATTTTTCTGGTCAAGGACGTTCTGTGCAGTCTGAAGTGATTCCTGGCTGGACGGGACTACACTTTATTTATAAACTCAATCAGTGTCAGAAATAAATGCTCTGCAGTGAATGGGTGCCGTCAAAATGAGATTCTGATAAAAACATCAGAATAATCCACAGCACTCCAGTCCATCAGTTAACATCTGGAGAAGACAAAAGATGAAACTATTGCAGCATTAAGATGATCATTAAGTTTTATCTTCTGATTCAGGCCAGAACACTTTCTCACTGGAGGAAGAGTTATTATGGATTATGGACTTGCTCTATATTTGAGTTAAAATCATCTTGATACTGGATTAGTTTGATCTTTTGTCTTCTCCAGATGTTAACTGCTAAGTGCTGTGGATTATTCTGATGTTTTTATCAGACTCATTCTGACGGCACCCATTCACTGCAGAGCATCCATTGATGAGACATTTCTCCAGATCTGATGAAGAAACACACTCATCCTAATCTTCTATGGTCTTAAGGTGAGTAAATTTTCATTTTTGGGTGAAGTATTCCTTTAAGTCAGACAAAATTAGTTTGAAAAGGTCTATGAGAGCTGCCCAGTAAAGACAGGTACTCTTCAGTGCGAGTGACTGAGGTTCAGCTTGATATGTGTGTTCACACACACACACACACACACACACACATTCATCTGTTCACTGCGTTTCTCTCTTCACTTCAGAAGCAGCTCCAGATCAAGGTGCAGCTCGTGTGGGAGGATCGTCAGCCAAATCTGCAGGTACATTACATTATAATTAATATAACAAATAATTATATCTAAAATATATTTACTTTAAAAATAAAAAATGCACTTTATAATCAATATGCACATTTATAGACACACAATGTGCTACAAAGTAGCAACGATTGTCAATCAAATAAGGGATTGAAAAAACTATTGTTCCTCAAAAACTGTAAACCCGTTTAGAACAGTAAAGAATAAAAACTAGACTGTGACTGTGTACTATATTCATCAGCTATTTCGTCAGCTCTGTCAATAGAATTTTTGCATGTGGATGTTGTGCATGTTTAGTCAAACTGACAAAGAAATTGAAGTTTTGGGATGATTATAAACTACACTGTGTTCTGACAGGAGCGTCAGCAGATGCTTTCAAGCTCTGTTCTGTTTTAAAATAGAGCGCACACCTATAGAGATGAAGGCATTTCAAAGCTGCCACCTGATGCTTTTGTTCTGCAGCCCTTCGACATTTCAGTCAGAGATCACTTAACCCTTTCAACACTGTGTTGCCGTTTGTGTCTGATGAGCAGTAAAATGTGCTGGGTTAAACAAAATATATAGTCAAATTAAACATTATTTTTGTAAGACTTGCAAAATGAAAATATATGGAAGCCCATTTCCATCAGATAATAAACAAATCTTGCTTTAGTAAATCATAATTATGGCAAAAAGTCAAAATGATGATATATTAAATTATGAGTCATCAATTATGTCAACCTTAAGTCATAATTTGTCATAATTCAGTCTTAACTTAGTTTGTCATTTTTTATTTCAATTATGAGATACAGTTGAAATAATTACTGTCAATTATGAAGTAATCTATAATTATGACACAAGACACAATTATGACATACTAAGTCAATTATGACAACAAAAAATATAACATTAAGGCCATAATTTTGACTCAGACGTTTAATTTGACATCTCATAAGTTTGACTCTCACAATTATGAATTTAAAGTATGCCTTTGTCACACTTTTGACATTTTTATCATGTCTTTGTATCTCATAATTTTGACGTTTCATCACATGACATGAGATGACTTTCCTCCAACTGACATTCTCATAATTTCACATTTTTGTCAATTACATATTGTTTTTATGTTTGACACTTTTTCAGAATTTCACTCTAATAATTTTCACTTTTTATGAGATAATAATTTGTCATAAGCCTGACTTTTTAATTTAGATTTTTGACTTCTTATTCTAATGATTTTAAGAAATGTAAATTCACAAAAAGCACTGATCTGCAATTATCTCAATTTCATCTTTATAAATACCATAATTTTGACTTTATCTCCTAATTCTGACGTAGGCATGATTTTGACCTTTTACTCTCATTTATGATTTATATACTCGTCAATTATAATATTTTTGACATTTTATGTCATAATTGTTACTTTTTAATATCAAATTGTCTTTGTCTCATAGTTCTGACTTAGAGTAGTATATCACAATTTAGACATTGTTCTCATAAACATTTGGCTTTTTCTCAAATAATTGTAACTTTTTCTGCTATTTTTTACTTTTTATGTCAATTATAAGATTCTATTTTCACTTGTGAAAATATTATAATTTTGACTTTGTCTCATAATTCTGACTGTTATATTTAAAAAAAATTCCTCATCATTTAGAGTTTTTTCACATAATGTTAAATCTTTTGTTATATCATGACATTTTAACATTATAATTTTGGCTTTTAAACTCTCATAATTTAAATACTTTGTAACAATCTAAAATTAGAGATAGATTCTAGGCCAAAACAATTAAAACACTAGTATTCTCAGAGGCTAAAAAATGGTTTGAAGTCCGTTATTTCTATCTTCTGCTGTAGTGTGTCAGTAGGAAATCAGTTTACATTTACAAACATTCATACGGTCATTAATTGTAATAATCCAGTGAGATGTTTGAGATGTGATCTGATCATCATCAGTAATGACATGAAGAAACAGAACAAACTGAGACAGACTCAATCCAGAAGAACTGTGTCTCCAAGAAAGATACCTGCAAAGCTACACAACTGTTAAAAATGTTGTCAGAAAAAATGTTTTAAATAGATTTTCTTTATCAATTAAGTAATTAACTGAATGAAATCATCATGTGTTGTGAGCATCTTAGTGTGTAAAGCAGCTTTAGTCCTCGGGGCTCTTGAACAGAGCTTTGCCGGTATCTTTCTTGAAGCGTCTTGGAGACACAGTTCTTCTGGATTTAGTCTGTCTCAGTTTGTTTTGTTTCTTCATGTCATTCCAGACAGACTGGATGATGATCAGATCAGATCTCTGTGTGGAGCACAAAAATCTCACTGCATTATTACAATTGATGGCAAAATGAAAGTATGGAAATCTAAACTGATAGACTGACACATTACAGCAAAATATAGAAATAACTGACTTAAAACCTGCTGAGAATACTAGTGTTCTAATCATTTTGGCCACCCGCCACTGTATAAACCTGCAACTGCAATAAAAAAAAACATCTGGGCCATATTCACAAAACATTTTATCTTACCACTAAGAGTTCTCCTAAATAGCAGTTTTAACTAAGAGTTTTCTCTTAAAACCTATTCACAAAGCTGCCGAGACAAACTCTTACTAAGGAATAGAAAGACATTTTAAGCTCATAGTAAAGGCGGGGTTGACCTTGTTGCTATAGATGATGTCAGCATTCTTATTAACCATGCACACAGTGATCAGCTGATAGGAGAGGGGAGAACTCTCTGTCAGAGATTTATTAATATTACAGTGTGATATTAAGCCGATATGCATATTAAACTTCTTTTTTTAAAGGGGTCATATGATGTTGCTAAAAAGAACATTATTTTGTGTATATGGTGTAATGTAATGTGTTTATATGGTTTAAGATGCTAAAGACACATTATTTTCCACATACTGTACATTATTGTTTCTCCTCTAAGCCTCACCTCCTGAAACAGGTCGATTGGTACAAAGCTCATCGTTCTAAAAAAGCGAGGTGTGCTCTGATTGGCCAGCTAAACATTTGTGTTCAACTGTTCTGGAACAGTGTTGGAAACACAACTTAACACTGATTTCTAGTTGTGTCCTCTTTTGGAAG
>JAUMHE010000212.1:383943-397958 GCA_032359235.1 Enteromius mattozi | reverse complement strand
CATGAGGTAAAGTTTAATCACAATATTGCCAAAATCTCATTATAATCGCATTAAGAGGGTCCATGTAAACGCACTCAATGACGGTAATTAAACACGACACACCTGAACAGAAACTAGGTTAAACAGAGCACATGGGCAACAAAACAAACAGTCCAGGGCGTGACACATATACACCTAGGATGCTTGGGTGTGAGTAAAATATGGGGAAATTTTTATTTTTGGGTGAACTATTCCTTTAAGAACTATTGGTGAATAAAAAAAGAAGTGTTTTTATGTTTCATTTTACCTACTGTACTAAAACCAGTACCTAGCCTCATTTTTGTGTCACACCACAACTTCACAGTAATTCAGAATGCCTGATGCTTCATAGAGCAGCTAAAAAAGTCCCTAACTCTAAAGACTAGTTAGTTCGACTAGTACTGATCTCTCACCCTCTCTAGCTGGTCCTGTTGTTCCCGCACTGAAACTGTCCTGGTCTTCCAGCTCCGGACCCAACGGGCAGAGAGCAGGAGATACTAGAGTAAAAACAACCTGGAATCACTCAAACAACTGAGAATGTAGACTCCAATGTTATATTTGACAATCATAAAAACTGAATACTTGGTAGCTCTATCATTATTTTGTAAGTATGGTTATTTTATGAATGAGTGTGTGTTTTACTCGGCCCGCTGTCCCACTGTCCGTCCTCCATGTGCTCCTCTTTGATCTGAATTGATTTGATTCCATCTTCCTGCGTTTGAGAAAGACAAGCGATCAATATAATATAGAACAATTATTGATGAAGAATATAATAACAAGGCAATCCTTACGTTTAGTGCAAATGTCTGTGCTGAAGAATCGTCTGTGTACGTCTCTGTCTGCGTTTCTCCGTCGTGATTTTCATTGAACTTTACAAGGCTGAGGTTCACCTCTGACGAGAGAAACAAACATGAATCACAGCCGAAACAATGCATCATTTACATCCAAGAATTTAGTGACTTACAAAAGAGAAACAAAAGCAATTCATTAAAGATTTTGCATAATATATGTGTGTGTACTGTGTATATTTATTATGTATATATAAATATACACACATACAGTATATATTTTGAAAATATTTGCATGCATTTACATGTCTACATTTATATATGTTTTATTATAAATAAATAGAATATAAAAACATTACATATTTTTCTGAAATATATGCAAACCACTTCACTTCAGTACTGCAACATCATCTGAAAGGGACATGATATCCACTTTAACTGAGGAAAAGTGCATGCAATAAATCAGATCAGAGAGCAGGGTCACCGTCCAGGGTTAACCGTACCTTCACGGAGTCGGGTTTGAACCGAAACGCTCTTTCTCTGACCGTAAGCCGGACACTGGCAGGAAACCTCGCGCGTCTGCGGCTGTCAGACGGACATGCATGGATGAACGCCCACCTACCCTCACAAGAACTACTTTATCTGATTTTAACAACACTGATATACAACAGTCCTTTGCGCTTTTTGTAAGGGTAGTGGCGCTTACCTTCGCAGCTGGTGACGCACCGACGGTGTAAACGGACGGAACGGCTGTCTCTGTCAAACACAGGACTTTAGCGAAGCCCATCTCGTGTTGCGTTAAATTCTGAAAGCATTCAGGCGTGAAATGCCGCGAGCACAAGCGCGCATTCTCCGTTATCCCTGCCTCCTCGAAGTGTAAAAACTCAAGCCAGCGCGCGCGCAACCACGGCGTTCTAGGGATGGGGAACAACGTCTTAAGAGGAAAACATCCAAAAATACATTTTTTTACCATCTCTAGCTAGGCTAGTTTTGTTTGGCGATGACAGGTTAAAGGGGCGTGGCTGGAAACGCTATTGGCTGAGCCGCAGCGGGGCCTTGCATACGTCAGAAGCGAGAGGAAGTTGTTTCAGCGGAAGCGCGAGTTGTTATATTACGATTAAAGATGTAAAAGCAGAGCGTCGCGCTGAGTTTAAGTGAACGCCGGTGTGTGTGGAGTTAAGCGTACCTCTCTGTGAGCTGTTGTTGACTTGTATTCCCACGGAGCGCAGGGTCGCTTGGCTCTGCCGGGCCGACCGAAGCTCGCTCTCGGTGAACTGGAGCTTGACCAGCAGCGTCTCGACCTCCATCTGCCGGCGCGTCATCTCCGTCTCCACCGCGCGGCTCATCTCCAGCAGCGCGCATTTGGCGAAGCGCTCGAGGATCGACGCCAGCTGCGCGTGGATATCTACCGAGGCGGACATTCTAGGCGTTTAAGTGGCGAATAAAGTCTGTTGCTCGTGATTTAGAGGAGAACCGCGTCCGATCTGGTGCTTTCCTTCGGTGAATGCCGAGCGCGCATCAATAGTGTTTACACAGATCTCACAAAACACTTGGCCATTTCCTACTGAAGTACGTCACCGTTTGAAGCACCAATAGATTTGGGGTTGGTGTTTTTTAAATACCGTAAATGCTAGTTTAGAAGCGCCACGTAAATCCCTGACGCATTTCTTACTAAATTCAAATTTGGGTTCAATGAACATATAATTGATAATATAATTTTACATATTAATATCCAACATTCTTTTGAAAACATGTTTTACTAAGAATAAATGTTATTTAATTTCTCCTGGTAACAAACCGACATCTGCTCTAGAGGTAACCATGGCAACAGAGGCAGGCATTAATTACATAACTTCTCTTTATTTTGGATTTTCAAGTCTATACCACAAGACAACTTTGTTATTATTAGCATTTTGTCGATAAGCATTTTATAAATGGCTCATGTGTGTCTCCGAGAGACGGTTTGGGATGTTCAAGACTGACTTTTTGTCTTTTGTGCCAAACAACTTATATGAAATTAAGTGTGTGTTTAGTGATAAAACAAAAAACAAAAACAAAAGCCAGAGTAAAGAAACATTAGGTTAAATATTCAAAATAATTTACTTTTCATGCCCATCAAAGACAGTTGTATTCTAAAAAAAAAAATGTCCTTACCCATAAAATGTGCATTTATGAATAAAGAATTAAGCCATCTGGCTGTAAATATTAGAAGAATTTTGGTAACACTTTAGTTTAGGGACCAATTCTCCCTATTATTAGCATGCTAATTGGCTGTTTATTAGTTGCCTATTTATAAAGCACATATTAATGCCTTATTCTGACTGACCATATTTCAGATCTCTTAATCCTCAAACCCAATACCTAAACTATTAATAAGCAGCAAATTAGGGGTTTATTGAGTTAATGTACTGACAACTGGTCCACAAGCGTGGCCACTATTTGTGCTACAAAACAGTGTGTTTATGATAAGCAATTAAAATAATCTGTTAGCAGTGTTCAATATTGAACTCTTTTTGAACACGTAAAATAACTGGATAAATAGCTCTTATGTTAAAAATAAAGTGGGTTTGTTGAAATGTGGTGCTTGACATATATATCTGGAGAACAGGAGTTTAGTGAAAACACCATAAACACACACAGAGATATTTATAATGAAAATACTAATTTATTCAAATGAAATGCATAGAATGTTCTGAATGTATACAGAGATTAAAATACATAAAACATCATATACAGATTGTCTCATTGTCTTAATTAAGCAGGTGGTTTCTTATGCATTTGTTCCTGAGTTTTTCAATGCATTCTGTGCAGTGATAAAAGCATTAAACCAGTCTGAAAATGAATGTGTTGGTCTAAAAACTATAGTTTATATTTATAGAGTGGCTGATTTGTAAACAACCATTTTATTTTGTATGAATATTAAAAAATGAATGCTAAAAATATTTATTAAATGATTTGAGATGCACTTTTCCTCTATACAACCCCAATATATATATATTTATTTACACTATACTTCCAAAATAGTTGCGACACCCTTTTCTAATGAACAGGTTTGACTACTTTAGCAACAAATCTTAATGTATAAGCATATAATGATATTCTATGTGCTTCTAATTTTATAGCAACACACTTTTTCATGACGATGCCCCTGTGTATAAGGCAAGGTTCAAAAAGAAATGATTGATTGAGTCAGTGTGGAAGAGCTTGACTGGTCTGGTGTGTGCCAAAAATAGCATGAATTGTTTCCATCTTTGTTGCCACAGTTTTGGAAGTATTTTCTGTTCTAAAGAAGGGGGTGCTAATACTTTTGTCCATATAGCGTATGTACAAGTCATTGGTCTTTGGAGGTTTTGGCTCTTAAAGAGGTTTCTCCAGACCAGTCAGGTTCTTCCACACTGACTCAATCAATCATTTCTTCTTGAACCTTGCCTTATACACAAGAGTCATTGCCATGCTATAATAGAAAAGGGCCTTTCCAAACTGTTGCTGTAAAATTAGAAGTACACAGTTGCATATAATATGATTATATGCTTAAACATCATAGAAATTACTAAAGCAGTCAAACCTGTTCATAAGAAGGGGGTGCCAATACTTTTGACAATATAGTGTGTGTACATATATATCATGTGAAAATGAGTATATTGAAAGAAAATGCGAACCGTTAACTTTGCACATGATATTTTACAGGTTTGCTCTCACGTCAGTCAGTTTTTCCGTCTTTCCACTGCGCTCCGGACAGTCTCTCTGTGCTTCCTCTCTCTCGGCTCCTCTTCTCCGTGGCTCGAGCCACAGCTTCATCGAAGCACATGCTGATGCCGCTGTTCCTCTTGCCGTCTCTGTCTGCGTCTCTCAAGCGATCCGCTCCACCGTCCCACGTCCCTCGTCTCTCTCCGGGACTCTCAGTGTCCAGCTTCGTCCCGTTCTCTGCACTCTCCTCCACGTCTATGAGCGGTGCTTTAGTTTCCGTTGTGTGTTCTTGGTCGGTTTGCGCTCCTTTCTCCTCGTGTTGTCTGTGCTGGAGCTGTTTTCTGAGCGCCGTGAGTTTGGAGTTCTGAGGTTTAGGAGGGACGGCAGGAACTGCTTTCGTGGGATGTGGAGGTTTGCATGGAGAGCACTTGTGAGGCGCCGCTGAGATGTCTTCTTCCGTCTCTTTGCTTTCGGTTTGTTCGTGATGAATCTCGTCTGGTTGCTGCACGATCGTGGACTTTTCCAGATCATCAGGAGAAGGATTTTCCTCAACAGAACTTTCCCTTTTTACTTTCACATCCTCCTCAGAGTTTCTTTCACTGCCTTCAGCTTTGTTTTTATCTTCTTGTCCTTCTTTAGTATGTTCCTCATCTACTTTCTCAGATTCTCCAGTATTTCCATCAAAACTTGTGGCTTCTTGTTCTACGTCTTTTGCATGCTCCTCGTGTATTTCTTCACATTCTCCACTGTTTGTCTCTAAATCCTGTTCTTTAGCTCCATCTGTAGCATGTTCCTCACAATCTCCACTATTTACCTCCAAACTTTCTTGTCTTTCAGCTTCGTTTTTTTCTTGTTCTCCTTCTTTTGTATGTTCCTCATCTACCTTCTCAGAATCTCCACTATTCTCCTTTAAATCTTCTTGATTTTTAGCTTCTTGTTCTCCTTCTTTTGCATGTTCCTCATCTATTTCTTCACATTCTCCACTGTTTATCTCTAAATCTTGTATTTTGGCTTCTTCTTTAGATCCATCTTTTGCATTTTCTTCACAATCTCCACTGTTTTCCTCTAAATTGTCTTGTCTTTCAGCTTTGTTTTTGTCTTGTTCTCCTTTCTCATCTACTTTCTCAGATTCTCCACTATTTTTCTCTAAATCTTGTATTTCAGTCTCTTGTTCTTCATCTCCCTCTTCACATTCTCCACTGTTTTTCTCTAAATCTTGACTTTTGGCTTCTTCTTTATGTCCCCCTTTTGCTCCACTATTTTCATCCAAATCTTCTTCACTTTCAGTCATGTTCACTTGTTTTTGTTCTTCATTCCCATCCCTACATTCTTCTACAGATCCAGCTTTTGCATCTTCCTTAACATCTTCACACTTTCCTTCACCTGTGTCTGTTTTGTTGTCATTCTCACACACTTCTCCTTCATTTTCCTCCATATTCCTCACAACTTTCATAGTTTCTTCACTCTTCTCACCCTCCTCCGTTTGACCCTCTTCCTTCTTTGTTTCAATGATAATCTGTGTTTGGTCTTGAGGAGCCAGCGAGACGTGGCCTGTATCCGTGAACTCAGTGCTGTTTGGTACCTCACTGTTACCATGGGAACCATCAGCATCCAGCACCTGATGAGCATCTTCGCCTGGGATGGGCTCAGGAACACTAGTGCTGTTGGTCTCAGGTCGCTCGGGTTCTGGGGAAGAAGGAATCGAGTCTGGTCCAAAATAAGTGTCTTCTCCACTGGCTTCACTCTCTGGTTGATCTTCTCCGCTGTACACAGACAAAAGTCAAATATTACACAAACACTAGACAGCTTGTGTTGTTAACAAACTCATATTATTCTCTTTCTGCCTTGAAACACAAATGCAAGCAAGTAGAGGAGTATTAGAATGTTCGCTTTATGTTTTCCATAAAAGAAAGCACACCTGAGAGACACATCAAGCTACAAAAACAACCATAAATGCACAATAAAAGAAGTTTTTATTAGTACTGGGAAGATTTTCAGTCTGTTAATTAAATGATTCAAAAATGTATTTAGAAAATAATTAATTATTAATAATTAATTAATCAGAATTTTAGTTTTTAGTTCAAAGTGTTAATTTATTTTTGCAACTTTTTTAATTTTGTTATTTTAATTTAATTTACTCAATATGTGTGTGCTGTGTACTTTTTATGCAACATTTATTCAGTACATTTATTTAAAACTAAGTACTAAGTAGTTCAAAAAAGTGCAATATAGCACATAAATTGTATGTATTATTATTAAGGTGTATATTATTATTTTTATTTTATGGTACATTTATGGTGTTTTGTTATTTTTGGATCTTAACAACCTTTATAAGAGCAGAGTTTAATTCCCATATAATCCTTTACAGAGAAAAAAAAACATGTAGGTGTTTAAATTATGAAATTAATTTTCATTTTGCACTTACATCAGTGCGTGTTTATCATCCTCCACATCTTTTGAATGTCTATCTTCACTCTTCTTTGCATCCATACACACTTCATCTGTCTTCAATGTATCTGAACTGAGATGTTCTTCACTAAGCAGTGGCTCAAAAACCGGTACACTACTGTCTGTCAAAGCAGCAGGGATCGTGTCTTCTGATTGGTCGATGGATTGCACATCATTATTGTTCTCTGGAGGAAGTGCGTTTGATTGGTTACTAGTGTGAAGATCTACATTGTTGCTTTGTGGACTCAACCAAGACAGTCCCTGATAATCCCGGCCGACTGGGAGAGACTGACAAAACATATCCTCATATTCCTTATCAGACTCATCATCATCATCATCAGCAGGGCTGTATTCATCATCTGAGGATAATGACGGGGCCGGCAGGAAGGGGCGGGACTTATACGGCAGGCTGTGAGATTTTCCAGGAAGAGGCCTGTGTGTGAAGGACGGGCTGCTGCTTTTGGCTGCAGGTGTTTGACAGTCATTAATGCAGTTTTGAGATGTACCAGAAATGGCCTGATTGTCCTTGTTTTCATCCTCCTCTTCCTCATATTCGTTCTCAAAACAAGGCGCCTCGACTGAAAACTCAACCTGAAGAACAGAGACAGACGTCAGATACAGACATCTTAAGTGTGCTCACCATATACAAACAAAAATCTATTAAACTAAGAGTATTAAACTTCTTCATAAGAAACTTTTTTAAAAGACTTTTAAAAGCTGACAGCAAATTAATCACTGACACTGAATGAAAACATCTTAGAAGAATCATATAATACAGCATCACATAATCCCAGAATGCACTGTGATGGTAAAAAAGTTCATCCAAGATCACGTATCTAATTATTTTATAATATTTTCAGTAGATAATACATAAAAATAATAATAAAAAACAATAATAATTATAATACTCTAATTAAATGCAATGTAAATTTTGTTTTAATTTGATATAATTTCATACATTTTATTTTATTTAAAATTAATTTCTTCATTCACACTTGCATGAACACACCGGGTTTATAGCACTGCTATCCATCGAATCCAAGAACCCAAAAGCTTCCTGGAAATCCAGTGGCAGATCTGGGTCTGGAAACTCCATGTCCTCGTAGTAGTGCGGACTGTCGTGTTCGTGATGGAGGTTACCTCTCATGTCTGGGGATAAACACATTCACATTTGCCTTCATTTTTTACCACACACTTTCCTCAGACAGCCCATGTAATGAGCAATCAAAATATCCGACATTTTATTTTAATATTTATGGCAAGACACTACAGGCAAAAACTTTTTTTTTCATGCACCAATAAGATGTTGTATTTTGGACTGTTTGATGTGTCAGTTCAGACTAGTGGGAAAAAAACGCATCCAAAATAGATATCCCAGGTTTATAGGGTAAAAAAACAAATATATCTCAACATTATTTCCCCGATGATTGAATACATTATGAATTGTAAACATATTTCTGTATTTCACTAATTTGGATACATTTGCATAACAAAAAATCTGAATATTGGTTCACATTTTCATTTTCACCATGTTTTTAGGAATAAAATGTAATAAATATAAATGTATTAAAAATGTAAATTATAAATGAACAAACCACTCAGAATAAAGAGAGGAATAAAACCCTAAGTTGTGGTGTATGTAAGTGCTGCTGAAGAATATCAAAATAGATCACAAATAGATAAAGTGCAATCAAATAAACATTTGAAACAAAAACAAAAACAAAAACTTTCTTTCCTGCACTGGTTCATTGTTCTTCAGACTATTGAGGGGAAAAAAGCAACTAAAATACACTTTTAGGTGTTTATTTTAATACAATATATCTATTTGTGTCTGTAGATTTTAATTACAATCCATCTCTTTAAAGGTTTTTCTCCACTTCAGCAGCACTTTCAAACACCAAAACATACAGTTTAATACCGCTGTATATTCTGAAGGTATATTTACTGAGGAGTTTGTTCATATATCATTTGCACTGATATTTATATTGTATTTCTAATACTAATTTCTCCACTTTAGCAGCACTTACAAACATCAAAACTTAAGGTTTTATACCTTTGTATATTCTGAAAGTTTTTACTAGGGGGTTTGTTCATATATCTTTTACACTGATATTTACAACATTTTAGTCCTAAAAACATAGTGAAAACGCCTATTTTTTTTAAAGGTTGTGAGTTTTTTCTCCACTTTAGCAGCACTTACAAACATCAAAACTTAGGGTTTTATTCCTTTGTATATTCTGAAAGTTTTTACTAAGGGGTTTGTTCATATATCCTTTACACTGATATTTATAACATTTTAGTCCTAAAAACATAGTGAAAACGCCTATTTTTTAAAGGTTGTGAGTTTTTTCTCCACTTTAGCAGCACTTACAAACATCAAAACTTAGGGTTTTATTCCTTTGTATATTCTGAAAGTTTTTACTAAGGGGTTTGTTCATATATCCTTTACACTGATATTTATAACATTTTAGTCCTAAAAACATAGTGAAAACGCCTATTTTTTAAAGGTTGTGAGTTTTTTCTCCACTTTAGCAGCACTTACAAACATCAAAACTTAGGGTTTTATTCCTATTTATATTCTGAAGGGTTTTATTGAGGGAAATGTTCATATATTATTCAATTACTTTTAATATTGCAGTTTATTTGCATCTGTAGATTTCAGGGCGTTTTTTTCCCTAAAAATAAGTTTTCTCTCAGCAGCACTTACAAATAAAAATACTAACAGTTTTATTCCTTTACTCCTAAACACACAGTGAAAATGTGTCTGTTTTCTACATGTACATTTACATTTATTTATTTGTAAGACGTTTTTATCCAAAGCGACTTACAATGTAGGAAAACAACAAGCAACAAGCATAAGATGGCAATAAACATGAGAAGAGGTTTTAGTCATTGTTCTAAATAGTTAAAGCTAGGAAAGGAAGGGAAAAGGATAATAAGACAACAGAAATGCTGTCTGTTGAAAGTTTCTGCAGTAAAAACCTTTAACTCTAATATGTCAACAGAATCAAACAAGAATTTTGAACCATTTGTTAAATTTCTGTTCTTGAAATGTATGCAAATGAGACATAGCCACATTTGCATATTTAAACATAACATTTCAGAAAACTAATGCAAAAAAAATGTTTTACCCTATTCACCCGCAGTGCCTTGCCCTAACTGCTTTGAAAACATTGAAAAAAAATACATTTTTAGAAACATAATTGCAAAAAAAATAATCCTGAACTAGTAAGTTTGTGATCATCAGACTGCTTAGATTTACATCAATCTCAATATTTCTTTCTTACCCATGTAATCCTCTTCTGTGATTTTTTCTTTGTCTTGTGGTTGTGCATCGTCTACATCTTCTTTAACAGACTCTTGATTTTGATTTAGATATTCTGCTTCTTTGGCATTCAATACATCTCCTTTTTCTGGCATGTCATTCTCGTTTTTTGTAATCTCTACCATATCCTTCCCACAATCCACCTGACTTTTCACATAACTGTTGGTTTCTCTTTCACTCTCTTGAACATCATCATTGTTGCTCTTTAGATTTCCATCTGTGGACTCCATCTCTATGCTCTTAACGTCCTCATCTTCTGCTTCGTCTCCTTGCAGGGGTTGTTCCTTATCATTCCAGCCGCCGTGAAGGACACCCAGAGCCAGTCCAGATGTTATATGAAGTGGGACGGTCACTGAAAATGGTCCTGATATGTGTATCCCAGCACGCCGGTCTGCTTTGCTGGTCATTCCGGGTGATCTGGTCATGCCCCTGAGCTCCGCCCCCTCAGCTCCGCCCCCAGACTCCAGACGGTTGTAAGTGCCTGGAGTTCCTCCACTCACCATGCTGACCTGAGCGCCGCCCGTTCGCCTGTAAGTGACCGCATATCCACTGGACACGCCCCCTCCAGCAGAAGCCACGCCTTCTGAGTTTCCCGACACCGTGGACAGAACCAGAGGAGGATGAGTTGGAGAATGTTTGGAATCTGAGAGACAAACAAAATAATAGTGACACATAAATGACACTCTTTTGCTCAACAAATCTGCATTTATTTGATCAAAAACACTGTAAGAAATATTTTTAAAATACAAATTTAATAGCTTTTTTCCATGTGAATATCTGAAGAGTTTTTTTTTTTGCAAAAACAGATACATTTTTAGCAAATTAACTCTTCATCTGTTAAAGTGTCATTTACTTCTGTGATGTTTAGCCGTATTTTCAGCATCATTACTCCAGTCTTCAGTGTCACATGATCCTTCAGAAATCATTCTAATATACTGATTTACTGCTCAACAAACATCTCTGATTGTTATCAAACTGAGATAAACTGAATACATTATGTTAGTCAGGATTCACAGATTAAAGTTCAAAAGAACAGCACTTATGTGAAACAGAAGTTTTAGTACCTTTTTTTGTCAAAAGGTCATGTTAATTATGTTCATGAGAATAAATTCCTTAAAACTATTTTAAAAAATAAAATTAAAAAAATCTCTGATTAGGTTGAGCTAAAAAAGGGGAAAAAATAATGATTTTATATTATTTAAAAATCTTTGGCAATTAATAAAATGGTGTATGGCATATTTATTTATGCTTATGGATGCTTTTTTAAATGATTGCAAAAATTCAAAATTAAAGTATTGTAAACACACTCAGTGGGGCGAATAAGGTAATGTTAAACCCCAAGAAAAGTGCAAAAGCAAATTTCATTAAATATGAGTATAAGACTGAAATGTATAGAAGAATCTTTATTATTCGATGAACAGATAATGAAACACTCTTCATACCGTCTGGTGTGAAAGCACCTGAGCTCAGAGAGTCCATGCTCTTCGCCGGCCTCAGAGCCGTCTTTTCTTTATCTGTGCATTTAGAAGATACAATGAGAAACAAAAGCTATGAATTAGAGATGAAAGGAGAATCATTTGCAGTCAATCATCTGTTGACTTCATTCATTTTGCATTTCCAGAATACTCTATAACACAGCTATTACTGATTACAGTCAGACCCTCGCACCTTTAGGACAGTATTTGTTCTTCTTGCGTGGATCTTGGAGTCTCCCGCCCAAATTAAAGATGGATCTCCACTTCCTTCCTTTGAGGGAGCCCTTCCTCCTGAAAACAACACAGACAGTCAAGATTAATGATGATGAATCTGCATGATCAGCAAAGCAGTGAAATAAAATAAAATAAAATCATGGATGACAATGACAAGCACACTTCTATGATGCACTTAAAGTACATACTTTACTGCTACTTTCGAGTATGTAATAAAAGTGTACAGTTCATAACTGTGTCTTGATACATGAAAGTATCAGTATAATTTTTATATATTCATTATTAATCAACTTTTATTGCAGTGGCTTATTGTTCTCAACATTACTGGAGAGGCACTAATCCTAATCCTTTACAGTAGTAATGTTACAGTTGGGTTAAGGTTAAGTAAAATACAATACAATTTAATTAAATTATATTTTAAAAAGTAAAATAAAAATTCAAATAATGTAAAGTAAAATTATAAAATAAATTTTAAAAAAAACAAACAGCTAACTAAATTACCTTCAAAAATCATTATCATTTAAATTTGGCTTATTTTTCTCAATTCTGTTAGGGATGATCAAATCCAAATCTTACAGATGTTACAGTTGGGCTAAGGTTAATAAAATAAAGTTATATAAAGATTTTTTAAATAAAAGATCTCTACTGTCCATCACTACTTCATAGCATTGACATTGAAGCACTGTTTCTCCTCAGTCTTACTTGTCAGTGCCGTCGATAATAGCGTGGTACGGCCGTATGGGCAGAGGTCCATCTCCTGGACTAAGGTTCCCTGGACAGTGAATCGGTAAAGACTTGAAGAAAGAATCTTCACCGGACAGTATGGAGGGAGACGGGAGGGACTTCCGGCGTTCCACGCTCAATTCTAGATTAAGACAATAAAATCAACTTTTTACAACTAAGAAAACTGGAACACGTAAAACTGAGGATGATGAAAATAATGAAACTCAGAGGGTTTATTAAGGAAGAGGAAATACCAATTCCAGGGAAAAGCTCGGCCACGTGAGTGAGAATAAACTCCACCACGATGGACTGGACGCGGACCTCCATGAACGCAGCGGTGCCGTTAAAACCGGTCGACTCAATGTCCTTCGATCTGCAAATAATTACGCACTTATTCAATAATAATAAGTAAAGCTGATCGTGAAGCTCAACGGTGAGAGAATCCAGAGGTGGACAGCAGTCAAGTACTTTTACTACACTCAAGTAAATTCAAAATGATCTATACTTTATTTAAACATTTTTCTTTGGAAAACGTACCTTACTACATTCCAGAGCATAATGTCGTCATTTTTACTGCAGTGTGTTTTGTAAATAAAAGTTTTTTGTTTTTTTTTACCTTTAATACTTAAGAACATTTAAAAATGTATTATTTTCTTGTACTCAAGTAAATCTTTTATCAGTGTTTTTCTTCTGAAAACTTTTGCTTTACTACATTTCAACGCACAATGTCATACTTTTTTTACTGCACTAAGTTTCATAAATTATGTGTTGTTTTTTTTTTACCTTTAATAATTAAGAACATTAAAAATGTAGTACTTTTTTGCACTCAAGTGAATCTTTTATCAGTTTTTTTCTTTGTAAAACAACATTCCAAAGCACAATATCATACTTTTAACGGCACTACGCTTCATAAATAAGCATTTTTTTACCTTTTAATAAAAAAGAATCATTAAACACAAACATTTTACTTTATTGCACTCAAGTAAAACTTTGAATTACTTTTACTTGACTAAAAGTAAGAAAGTAATATATTTCTAAAGTAATTAAATAGTAGTAATATTTAATATGAAATGTAGTCCTGTAAAAATGATAATATTATGCTTTGGAATATTGTGAAGTAAAGCTTTCTAAAGAAAAACACTGATAAAGTACAAACACTTGAAAATACTTTTAAAGTGGAGTAAAAATACTTCACTACTGTCTGCCTCTGAGTGAGAATACACACACACACTCACACACACATGTTGTGTTTCCATGATTTATGGGGTCTCTCCATAGGTGTAATGGTGTTTATACTGTACAGACTGTATGTGGTAT
>JAUMHE010000212.1:351976-366065 GCA_032359235.1 Enteromius mattozi | reverse complement strand
GTTATTCTGACGCTTACTACTTCAAAATCAGTCCAGATCTGACATGAGAAGTGTTTCTACAATTACAGTAAAAGAGCCATCAGACAACAGAAGGCATGCAGGAGATTGAGTGTGAAACAACACAGTTTGATCATGTCCATCAACTAAAGGCTTTAGAAACTGATTAGAAGCAAATTTAATCTCACGCAGTTAAAAGCACCCTCCGATAAACCTCCAATAAAGAACTTGGACACAATCAGAGGTGTTCCAGAAATCAACAGATACTGCTCAACGCTACAAAAATACACCGCAAATAGAAACTTTTTGATGTTCTCCAGAACGCAAACACATAGATATGCACGGCAAAGTTCACCAAATTAAAAATGATTTGCCAATGTCTTATTATTATAGTTTTAACTGAGGGTGCTTTTGACTGTGTGAGGAAACGGATGTGTGGAGTGAGAACAGAGCTAACTGTGTGAGAGTTGGCTATATTATACAAAATTAGCAAAGCTGTCATTTATCTGTCTATCTATCTGTCTGTTTATCTATCGGAGCTGTCAACTCTCACACAGTAGACACTGTTCTCACGCTCTCGCACTTATTATACCAGAACATCGTGAGACTCCAGTAAAGTGAAGTGACAGCTTTTTAGTGATTATACATGACCCTGCAGCACAGAGGCAGTCATCAGAGCACAGGTATATGTGCAGCAACAGACTACAATACACTGTATGGGTCTAAATTATTCATTTTTCTTTCAAGTAAAGATTATGTTCCATGAAGATATTTTGTAAAAAAAAAAATCATTTTATTAGTCATTAGTAATATGCATTGCTAAAAACTTCATTTGGACCACTTTAGAGGTGATTTTAATGGAAACGGGAATAGAAGGAAATGTTATCGCTCAGTCAGGTTTGAGTTACATATCAACATCTAAAACAATTAAAAATAGCCATTACGTTACATCCAGTAAAAGCTATAAAATCTAATGTAAAGCAGTTCTGGTGATTTGACAAGAAATATTGGATTTGTATGAAGATCTCTGAGTGTTGACGGCAAACAAATCTGAGCAGTTTGAGACTCACTTGAGATCTTTTGTGCATATTTATATTTGGGCATAGAATTAGGGTTCAAGTTTAAGGACGTTTCTGCTCATTTTGCATGATTGTGAACTCTTTTGGGCCTCCACTTTATGTACAATGTCAAAAAAAAGAAAAGAAAAGAAACACCCTGCGCGAAACCCAGATGAGAAACTCTGGACCAGACACCCGTCTTTCAGAGTCAACAAAACGAGACAGAAAGCAGAAGACAGTGAGGCATAATGAGAGAATGTCATCTTGCAGTTCTGGTTATTGTTTGTTCTCGTCTCAGCCGACAGAAAGACTGCACACAAACACACTGGCACGCCACACGCTTAAAATAACAACACACACACACACTTACTTCAATTCAAATGAAAAAAAAGAAAAGAAAAAAAAGCATTAAAACAAAGAATGGTTTAGAACATCTGAACATTTATTTATAGATTGCATGTTAATATTAACATATAGGCCTAACTAAAATGGAAATGTCAGATATATATCTCTTTCTCACACACACACACACACACACCCCTGCATTTATTTCCTCAATGTCCGTCATAAATGAGTAAGTAATGGTTTTTGAAGCTGAATGAACTTTAATTACAGTAGAAAAGTTTCTTAAAGAATGCCACTGTACCACATAACAGATCCACCACACAAACACAGAACCTGGGCTAACATTTCAATATCTCAATGTACAGCTAACACACTGTTTTCATTCACAATTTAATTCAAACAAATCTACAAACATGCCAAAAAGTCAGCATGAAACACACAATAAACAAAGTACATAGGCCTATTATGTACTGCATAAAAAGAGCAAATGTGCTGAAAAAGAAAGGACTTAACTTAAAGTATCCACTTACAAACTATAAGTGGCTTCTCAAACATTTCTTTTTCTTACCCATCAATCTGAAGACGATCGCACTGATGCAGGTCAGCAGTTTCGTCATGTTGCTGGTTTATTTTGTCAGTATATTTCTCTGTTATTTCTCAACACATATCCTCACGCGTTTCTTCTCTTAATCCATCAAAACAGTCCAACGTTTGCCAATATTTGAACAAAAAAAAAAAAGTATGCAACGTAAAATTGCAGTTTTGTCACGAAGCATGAGCTGAATGTCTACGGGACGCCAGCAGCGTTGATAAACTCATGATTAAACTTCGTTTGAAGTCAGTTCACGCGTTCAAACGCGCTCAGGTGAGCGTTTACACACCTGCGGGGTCACGTAGGCTCCGCCCACCACTTCCGCGCGCGCCCTGGCTCACATAAACACTCACTGACCTTTGATTTAAGCACTGAACTATAAACCTCTTCTTACTGCATCAAAAATAAATAAATAAATACAAATTCTCCGGGGGATTTCTAGAAATGTGTAAAAAGGTAAACTCTCCTGAAGGCGTGGGGAGGTGTGAAGTTTGTGGAATTTGTTTAGTTGGGTGTTTTGTGATGTAGATATGAACAGGACAAACCAGTTCACAAAAATTCCTGGCATTTCTTGTGAACACACCAACAAATGAAGTCAAAAAATTTCAAAACCCAAATGAAGAGAGACACATTAACACAACAAGAGAATAACGTTTGTATTATTATTGTAGTTGTTGTTGTATTGCTATCTCTGACACTTTTTAAGTTATATGTATGCATGCTTATTTATGCAGTAACGTTAGTTATTTTTTTATCTAATTTGATCGGCCACGTGGTGTATTGCGTCATACTAGTTTAACCGCGCTGGGATTTTCACTAATTATTAATTATTGAAATATTTCCCAGGAAATGATCGTTGTTTTATAGCGCCATCTGCTGGTTAACCCGTGCCAGCTGACCAATATATTAAGAGCGTTCTGCTAGTTACGCACACGTTCCTTATGAATGTTCTCTGAACGTCTTTAAAAAAATGTTTTTTTAATGTTACAAAAACGTTAAAGGAACCTTCCATTTTGATCCTTTTCTGAATGTTACTTCTGAACGTTCTCAACGTTCTAAAACTAGTTACATTTTAGAAAATGTTTGATGATGTTCTATTAACGTTACTGGATAACACTGTTTTTAACTTTGAAAGAAGTTCACCAGAACCTGAGCCAGAGTTCTGAGCACATTTCTTGTTAGCTGGATTGCAGTGTAGCTGTATATTTACATTACATTTATTAATTTAGCAGCAGATTAACCGAAATAATAAGATAAAAATACCAGCTTGCCAGGCAGCCCTGCTGAAAACCCCCCCAGCTGAAACCAGTCTAGGCTGGTTGACAGGTCTTAGCTGGTTTCCTAACCTAACCCTCTAAAACCAGCCTAATGACTATCTTAAACCAGCTAAAAGCCTAGGCTGATTTTAGCTGGGGTTTTTCCCACCAGGGAAGATAACGAGCTGTCGGAAGCAGACGACACCGGAAGCTGTGCACATTTACAAATAGCCACGCGATGCTAACACTGAAACACACTATTGATCTGTCCAAATTAAAAATATCATTTTATTATGTTGAAACGAAGAGCCTTATACATGTATTTTATACATTACTTGTGACGTTTGTCTGAAAGACACATGCAGACAGTGACTATAAAGCAGAATCTCACGATCAACCAAGCTCTCAGCTAGTTTGCTTAACCAAGCTAAAATGTGACCCTGGAGCACAAAAACCAGTCATTTTCTGAAATTGAGATCTTTACATCACCTGACACCTGAATAAATAGGCTTTGCATTGCTGTATTTAGCTGAGACACAACTATTTGAAAAGCTGGAATCTGAGGGTGAAAAAAAATAAATATTGAGGAGATCGCCTCTAAAGCTGTTAATGGATATATCAATAAATATTACTAATCAAAATTGAAGTTTTGAAACCTTTACGGTAGGAAATTTACATAATATCTTCATGGAACACTTAATATGCTAATGACCGTTGGCAAATAAGAACAACTGATCATTTTGAGCCATATAATGTATTGTTGTCTATTTCTACAAATATACCTGCGCTCTTATGACTGCTTCTGTGCTCCAGGCTCACAAATACAGTTTTTAGGGCATGAACACTGAATGATCTGCACAGTTTGGGAGTTTCTCAGGCCGGCGGCTTTTTCTTCCCGGGATGGAGAGTGTCGTAGGTGTCTGCGTCTCGCCGTCCCAGATCCTGAAGAAGTGTTCAGACACATCAAATCACTTCAACAGTCACTCACTCATCACAACAGAGCACAATAACAGCGGCACAGTACCTGATAAATGTCTCCTTCTTGCTTCTGAAAAACACAAGAGGACAGTGAATGGGAGAAGTGACATTTCTCAGAAGACTCTTGCTCAAGACAGCGGTGTTAGTCCTTCAGCATTAGTCAACACAGATTCCGCTTTCTGTTCCCTTTTTTACGCTCTCATCTGCCTCTTTATTTCCTTCATTCTGTCTTTTGAGTCAACTATGAGGACGTTTCACAGATGATAACATTAATATGAAGAAGAGGTACTAAACCTCAAAAGAGCATGTTTATCTGGCTGACCGAAGAGGTTTTAATATGCACGTTTGTGGGTTGTGTTTATTTCAAATATATTATGTGTCTGTGTGTCTAATTTTATATCAAAGACAATAGTGAGCCCTATCTATGTTCTGGTAATGTTCTCTCAAAGTAATGTTAACTGAATGTTTTTCTGGTCTTTAATGTTTCAAAATGTTATTTACACAGCATTCATGGGAAGTTTTGCCCTGAAACATTTTGGCTGAATATTCATCTAACATATTTTGAAAGTTACTTGTTTCAGAAAAAAAACAATAATTCAAAAGCAACGTACAAAAGTGCAAAAAAGTTCCATGTTTGTGAAAACTTTAAAGTATATAACAAAGAAAACTGTTTTAATGTTTTGAACACATTTAGAGAATATAATGTTTTTAAAACTTGATGGGAACATTATACGAAAAACGTTTTTAGAACATATTTCAATGTGTGTGTAGTAAATGTTCACCCAAACAGGAACTAAATCTGAAAAGTTCCTTGTTTGTGAAAGCGGCATTAAATTATGCAAAAGTAGCACTTTTTTTGAAGCCTTCATGTATAGCACATTATAGTGTAGCCTCTGTAATGCATTATATCTTTTCATAAATAACGGAAGAGTTTATTTGTAAAAACATAACTCTGTTTTCAAAAATGTTCAAAAATCATGTTTTTATTTTGTTTCCTGCATTAGTTAGCGTTGTGTAAGATAGCATTGTGTTAGTGTTTTTTATTATTATTTTTTTTTACTTATTTTAACCTTAGTCCAAAAAAAACAACAACTGCTGAAAAAAACATGATTTCTGAGAATTGTTAAAAACAGAATTATCTGTTGTTGCACATGAACTCTTTAAAGGTGTGTTGTGTTTTAATGCGATACACTAAAGGTGTAACAATGAATAGAAAATTATTACAATTTGCAGTTATTAATGAGATCACATAATTCATCACAAGACAAAACTACTTTTCTAATGCATAACATATAAAGACTATAATTATTGTTAAAACTGTGTAAATACATGTTTTCTCTTAGCTTGGTAATAGTATTTATAACTAGCTGTATATAGAAATGTTAGAACTCTGTGGAACATCCCTATTTAGATAACTCAGTAAATGTGTGTGTTTTTAATAGCTCTCTGTGGTCAGCTAAAGAACAAGAAACAGAAATGTGACGATAGAATCAGCAGAAACAAACCACAGCAATGAGCGAACCCACCTCTTTAGCTCCAGACGAACGCATCTGACGACAGACAAACAGAGAACGTTTCTTTCATCATCAGAGAAATGCAGCACAACATTAAAAACATATTTGATTCATAACTCTAAATATGAAGTGCAGTGAAGGCCATGTTAGACACTTGAAGTATTTTTGATTTTAGCTCAGAAACAGGTCAGTGAACTGGAATGAGGGTTTCAGTGTGCTCTAGAATGCAGTGCTTTTAGGGGTTGTGCAGCATTCAGAAGTGCACTGAGGAAGTACAGAAATCCCACTTTATTCACTATGTTTAAATTAAACATGTTCATGAAAACATGGGCCAAATCTTGAGGCTTAAAGGAGACAGCCATACAGACAGATTCCCTTTTTATATTCAGTATTTATTTAAATTGTAGGCTATTTATTTATTATATATATATATATATATATATTTTATAAAATGATCTTTGCTATTTAGGGGACCTCAGTCATTCAGTAGATGTTCATGATTCATATTTTAAAAACTTCATAGAAATAATGAATATTGCGTATTGTTATTTATCCTCCTAGAACTACAAAATGCAAGGAAATAATGTTTGTTTGTTTTTTACAGGTGCTTCTCATTAGGTTAAAGAATGGACATGGCAAGTGTGAGTTGTCTTTTTAAAACCTTTAAAGCCAATAGATGAATTTATTAATGATTATAGATTTAGATTTATCGTGCTAGTAAACAATTATTTTTTAGTCACCATAAATGTTATTTAATCTCAAAAAGTGTCTGGAAAATGGCCTTATTTGCCTTTATAATACAATATACAAAGATGTGAGGTTATAGAAATGAATATAGTTTCACCCTTAATCTGCAGTAAAGGACGGTCAACACAATGCCGTAAACAATCAGAATCCCGTCCAGAATATAACACACTCCTCCATCCTGCTGCGCAGCTGAGAAACAAGACATTACACACAACATCATCTATCTAAAAAGTTAATAAATAAATAATTATTGTATGTATTTACAATAATTCAATAAGCATGTTTAATGTTAAATATTTAATGCAATATATTGTTTAAATATATAAAACTATTATAAATATTTAAATGTATAAAGTAATAATTTAAAATGTTTAAACAGTACATTAAATATTTAAAACAATAAAAATGTGTGAATGTTTAAAGCAATATATCATAATGTTTACAAATGTTCCAATGTAATATATTATAGATAATAGATGTAATACATATATGTTTAATATATTTAAATGTTATATTTTAATATGTTTTAAGCAATGCATTATAATGTTCAAATACTTAAAACAATTATAAATGTTTAGATGCAGTATATATATTTATATATGTAATAGATTATACATATATATGCAATATATTTAAACATTATTATAAACTGTAGTGTTTTACAAAGTATAACTGTTTAAATGTTTAAAGTAATGCATTGTAATGTTTAGATATTTAAAACAATTATAAATATGTTTAAAGGCATATATTTTACTTAGGGTTAAAGGTTAAAAGCATATAGTTTTTATATACCTAATACACAGGGATCCAGTTTAAATATATTAATAAAACAAATTAAAATAATAAAAATTCACTCAGTAATTAGTAATAAACATAAAATTGATTTAAAAATTAATCTAACAAATTCCTTAAATTTGATTCCAAATTACAATGTATTTGTTTAATGGGGAACAGGAAGAGACGGTTTAATTTGACCTTTTCTAAACCCACTTGAACACTTTTCCACTGAAGCGTCACAGGTGTATATCGGTCAGGATTTCTCCAGCGATTTTGTGTCAGATGAGGTTTGATTGGATCTGATCTTACCGACTCGTCCAGCGTTGAGCAGGAGAATCAGACAGACGTCCAGCGACTGCATCTTTCCTCTGAAACGAACAGAGATGTGAAGAGGAAGAGTGAACCCTGGCAGTGACAAAGAGTCATTTTTACAGGAAACTGTGGGCTGAGACAAAGTGTCCGAAACACACACAAGCACACACACATGCAATTTCACACCAGCGTCCTTTTTTTCTCTCTCTTTTTTTTTATTTTTACTTCTCATGCACACACAACACTGAAAGCAGAGCACAGGTCCTTCCTGTTTTTCAGAGAAGTGAGGAGCATTTCAGACAAGTGACTGGAAAAGGGCTGCTGAGTTCAGATGACGTCTTTCCAGACAGATCAATTCAGAGAGTGGTTTTCCTCCTCAGGATTCTTCCAGAACTGAACATTCTTCAATCAGCTAGAGAACTAGCGGAGCGACATTACAGCTGATGAGAAGAACTCATCAAATAAAGTCCTGCCGGGATAATTTAAAGGGAAGCTATATAATTGTTCTCGTCCCACTGGCTGATACTTTGTCTCAGTTTAATTATTTCAATTGTTGCTATGAGGTTGCTAGGATTTGGGTGGTTGTCTGGGAGTTGCTAGGAGGTAACTAAATCATTGTGGGTGGATGCTATGAGGTTTTGGTGATGTGGGTGGATGCCAGGGAGTTGCTATGAAGTTGTTAGGAACTGGGTGATTGTTAGGGAGTTGATACGAGGTTGCTAGATTGCTCTAATTGGTTTCTGTGAGGTTGCTAGGATGGGGGTGGTTGTCAGGGAGTTGCTATTAGGCTGCTAGGGTATTCTTGGTGGTTGCTATAAGGTTGCTAGCATGTGGGTGCTCATCAAGGAGTTGCTATGGGGCTGCTAGAGTACTCTAGATGATTGCTATGAGCTTGCTAGGATATGGATGGTTGTCAGGGTGTTGCTATGATGTTGCTATGGTGGTCTGGGTGGTTGTTATGAGGATGCTAGAATGTGGGTGGATGTCAGGGTGTTGATATGACATTACTAGGATGTTCTGAGTGGTTGCTAGGATGCAGGTGGTCATCAGGGAGTTGCTATGAGATTGCTAGGGTTTTCTGGATCAGTGCTATGTGGTTGCTAGGGATTCTGAATCAGTGCTATGAGGTAGCTAGGATGTGTGGGGTTGTCGGGGTGTTGCTATGAGGTTTCTGGTGGTTGTCAGAGTGTCGCAATGGGGTTGCTAGGGTTTTTGGATCAGTGCTATGAGGGTGCTGAGCTGTGGATGGTTGTCGGGGTGTTGCTATGAGGTTGCTAGTGGTTGTCAGAGTGTTGCTATGTGGTTGCTAGGGTTTCTGGATCAGTGCTTAGATTGCTGGGATGTGGGTGGTTGTCGGGGTGTTGCTATGAGGTTGCTGGTGGGTGTCAGAGTGTCGCTATGGGGTTGCTTGGGTTTCCGAATCAGTCCTATGAGGTTGTTAGGGTTTTTGGATCAGTGCTATGAGGGTGTTGAGCTGTGGGTGGTTGTTAGGGTGATGCTATGAGGCTGCTAGGGTTTCTGGATCAGTGCTATGAGGTTGCTGGGATGTGGGTGGTTGTCAGGGTGTTGTTATGAGGTTGCTGGTGGTTGTCAGAGTCTCGCTATGGGGTTGTTAGGGTTTCTGGATCAGTGCTTAGGTTGATGGGATGTGGGTGGTTGTCAGGGTGTTGCTATGAAGTTGCTAGGGTTTCTGGATCAGTGCTATGAGGTTTGTGAGCTGTGGGTGGTTGTCGGGTGTTGCTATGAGGTTGCTAGTGGTTGTCAGGGTGTTGCTATGGGGTTGTTAGGGTTTCTGGATCAGTGCTTAGGTTAATGGGATGTGGGTGGTTGTCAGGGTGTTGCTATGAGGTTGCTGGTGGTTGTCAGAGTGTTGCTATGGGGTTGCTAGTGTTTCTGAATCGGTGCTATGAGGTAGCTGGGATGTGGGTGGTGGTCGGAGTGTTGCTATGAGGTTGCTGTTGGTGGTCCGAGTGTCGCTATGGGGTTGCCAGGGTTTCTGAATCAGTGCTATGAGGTTGCTGAGCTGTGGGTGGTTGTCAGAGTGTTGCTATGAAGTTGCTAGGGTTTCTGGATCAGTGCTATGAGGTTGCTGGGATGTGGGTGGTTTTCAGGGTGTTCAAGTCAATCCTCAGGTCTCTGTGATGTTCAGCTCATTTCATCATCTGATCATGTAGCAAATAAACACCAAAAATTAAGCACAATTCAAAGATTTATAGTATCGCACAGATATTAATAAATTAATTACAAACATAGTTTATTAAAATACATAAGTAGTCTTGTGTGTAAGTCAGTTTTAAGGCAGATACCCACTGCCCTCTGCTGGCAATGAAAGTTGACATGAAATCAAAATTCATGCATGTTTGGGAATGATACACATAAAATGTCCATATTACCCGAGATATCAGAAGATCAGTCCATCAGCTTCCAATACAAGCTGCAGTGAGGACATTAAACGCTGGATGTGTCTCTGCTAAATAAAACATAAGCACTGATCATAGAAGATACAATATTCTTTTATGTGTCATTCATACTAACTGTAACTACATTAATTATTTAGCAATTATCCTAGCAAGCATAAGATAAAGCTCAACAGACAAAATAATTAATGAATTATTCATGTGTGAGTGATCTCAGCAATGAGCATTTAGAAAAAATGTTTTTTTTCACAAAAAAGTAATGCAGTCACTTTTAGAATAATGATATTATTTCCATAATATTTATATTTTAAATACATATACTAAATGGTTATATATACATATTACACATATACATTATGTTATACATGTATGAAATAAGTATCAGGTAAATTGGGACACTTGAAATGACAGAAAAGTTAACTTTTTAAATACTAAAATTTTAAAATCTTAATAAAACATTTAAAAAATATTTTATTTTATATACAATTTTGTATTGTAAAATGCATATTTTAATATTTAAATTAATATTAAAATTTGTAATATAATATAAACGTAAATATTTGCTACATGGGCATTTCGTGTGAAACAGCTTTACCTGAATGCTGCATTTGTTTTCGAATCTTTTTAATTGGACTTTAAATTGGTGAGCATAATATTACATTTCCATAATAATGATAATAATAATAACTTCATTTTTAAGCAAATAAAAACTCTGGAAAAGAAAGTCATGTTTATTCAGGTTCTCAAGGCATCAGTTTCTCAGAGAAAAATAATGACATCATTAATCAGACAGCTTTCATTCAAACTGGAATTAACAAACGATCAAACGCAGTTAATTTGGTTGTTTAATGTTTCCACGTCTTCAGTGGAAACACGATTCAGTGATTCATTGAGGACAGTCTGTGTTTGGAGTTTATTAGCACTCGTCAGCGAAATCGACTCTGCTCAGTTACAACTGAACGGACCGCTCTACATTCCCATAAAAGAGATTCACATCGAGATGAAGTTTAACTAAACCCAGTAAGCTATTGCACATTCTCACTGCATTTATAATCATAATCATAATCATACACACACACACACACACACACACTCTAGAACACATTTTAACAGACACTGACTCATTCTCATCTTTAAACACTTAAAATCAGCTTTTAGTTTTGTGCCCGTCCATGTCATGATCCGAAAACAAACATCTGGAATTATAAAAAAAGAAAAAATGTAAAAAAAAATTTACTTTCCAGGAGAGTCCAGACCAATCCAGCTAAAACCAGTGCAAAACCAACAAAAGTCTGGTCAGCGTTGAATAAATTACTAAATTGAACTGAAGTGTGTTTGTGTTCTGAAAGGAAATTAATAAATGAATGAGCGGCTGGAGTTTCTGGACTCTGGATTTGTTCAGTAGGTCGTTGTGGGTGTTTCACGGGCGGAGCTAAACAGAAGCTCCGCCTTCGAGCTGATGAAGTACGTCACCAATAGAGACAACAGCAGTACGGCCACGCCTACTCCCAGTGTTAACATCTAGCAGAAACACAGAGAGAGTAACAGAATCAATCACAAAATCAAGACAGTATTTCACCTCTATACCAGAGGAGGAAAAAATACGAAAATATTCTCATATTTTAGGTTCATTAAGTTTTTTTGTATATTATTTATATGATAATTAAATGTCATTAAAACGGTAATGGAGAACATTTGCAAGAGGAGGTAAAATAAAGTATATTTGCATAAAAATAATGCACATGTATATAGTATATAATAGTCTATATAGTTTCCAAATTGATTGTACTTTAGACAAAATCAGATTACATTCCCCTTAAAAAAAAACCCCAAAAGAATAAAGATGACAATTTAGATGACAATTAAAGATTTTTAAGAATAACTTCTCAATATTGTAATGCAAACATTTGCACATCGAGGACGAAAAAAAAAGAAAATATATTTACATAAAGAAAATAATGTGTATATAATGTATTTCTAGGTTTACTGAACTGGGAATAGGCATGGACAGAAAATAAGAAGAAAAATCATGCATATTTTAGGTTCACGAAGAATTTTGTGCATCAAGACATAATTTACATGACAGTTCAAAACTTTTTATCCAGAATTCTTAATACATTAATGCAAAATCCTTGCACGACACACTGTATGTACTGTTCTGTACTGTACTGAGAATACCCTGGATCACCTCAAAATAAGAGGAGGAAAAATAAAAATATATATTTGCATAATGAAAATAACACCTGTTTTGCAATTATTTACATGAAATGAAGCATATTTAATCCAGATTCTCAATACTGTAATGCAAAACATTTGCTTTTGCTCATACTACAGATGTACTTTTGTCTTTTAATTATGATGAGAAATATGACAGACATGTATTTAATAGATGTATAAATATACCTATTATAGATGTAAAACTAAAATGTTAGTGATCAAAATAAATCTGATTTCTGTTAAGTTTATCGCACTTGTGACCATTTCTGTACAATAAAAATACTATTATAGATTTATTCATACTTTGAATTATATTTTCTGTGCTTATTTTAATTAAGTTTCACCAAGTTATTATTATTATCATAGTTTTAAAATGTAAATAATTTATATTAATTTTAATTCCAGTTTTAGTTATTTTAGTAAATCAAGCTAACCTAAATGGGAATGAAAAAAATGTTTTTATTTATTTATTTATTTTTTGTCATGTTTCATTTTATTTCAGTTCAAGTTTATTTTATTTCAGGGAATTTTTGGTCTGTTTTTAGTTTAATGAACAGCATTACCTCCAGCTCTCTGCTGGCCACCAGGAAGATGCGTGCTCGGATGCTCTTCCAGCGAGACTCCGTCCATGTGGAGTAGTTTCTGGAGCCGTACTCCAGCAGCTCGAAGGCAGGAGAGACAGCTTTAGAGAGACGCACAGACGCTCGGATGCAGAACGGCTCTCCGCTGCTGTTCACCGCCGCCGGACCCGACACCCAGAAATACGCAAACAACTGAGAGAGAACAGACACAGAGCATGAGAGCATTTTGTATTTTTAACATTTATTTTTTTCACCACCTTATTTTATATATATATATATATATATATATATATATATATACACACACACACACAAATACATATATATATATATATATATATATATAAAAATCTGAAATAATGAATATAAAAATAAACCATTTAAAACAGTGTGGTAAGAAAAGTAATCTTAATTCAAAGGCGAAACAAGATTATTTTCTTCACTCCATTGGCAGGTATTTTTGCTCGTTTTAAGCAAAAACTAATCAAAAAATATCTTAAAATGTTAACTTATTTGACTTGTGAAGTAAATTCATCTTGATTAAAGAGTGTTCAGATATATGTACTATAGGAAGAGGTTAGCTCACGTCTTTGTTCTCGCTGGGGTTCTGGCACTGGCTCTCGGTGAGGTTGGCGACGGTTCCTGTCAGATTAGCCAGTATGTACTGAACGAAGCGTGTGACGCTGTGAACGGGGCCGTGGATTCGAGGGCCGAGGCCGATGTAGAACTGAGGAGGACCAGAGCCTGAGAAACACACGAGACACAGTCAGACGCCAGCCATTCAGTCAAAAACACTTCTATCTGTGTCTGCTCTCCGGCAATCTACTGTATCGTGACTTCTGATGTACTTCTGATGACTACTATGTTATGACACTTTTTACACTTTCACTCCATGCTATGATGCTAAGACATATAACTTTATGATGCATGGAAGAAAACATCATGCACAAGTTTGGAACGACATGAATGATGATTCACTTTCATGTTTGATGAACCAGCTTCATTTAGTTGGTTCATTACATCATATCATGTTATTTATATGCGTGTTTGTGTGTTTATGGAGTATAAACACAGATGGTCTCACTTAAAATGCTGTTGTCTCCTTTCTTAGTGACTTCAGGAGGCAGTAGCGACCGAAACCAGCTGTTATTCTTCTGAATTAGAAAACCATACAGCAACTGGGCCACCTGAGAGAGACAGACACACAGAAATAATGTCATCACTAAAACGGAATGTAAAAAATCTATATATTTGTGTGTGTGTGTGTGTGTGTGTGTGTGTGTGTGTGTATATATATA
>JAUMHE010000212.1:317053-329570 GCA_032359235.1 Enteromius mattozi | reverse complement strand
TATCTACACACACATTATATATATATATATATATATATATAGTTGTATATATAGTTGTTATAGTAATGTGCAAGTAATAGTGTTCCCTATATATTTTAAACCACTGTTTAATAAAAAAAAAAAAGACAGAAAAGAAGCAGTTTCAGGTTTAATACTTTGCCAGCTGCTGTACCAAATATTGGATCAAACCATGACTTCAAAACCAAGGTAGGTACTACCAATCCATCATTTTTGTGTACAGTTACTGCAGCCGTGTAATAATAAGAATAATGTATGTCCAGCCTGATGTTATTGCTGAACCCCAGACAGGGTGATCAGCTCTTAAATCACCCAGAAGGGGATTATTTGGTGGCGGGATGTACATTATACATTATACATAACATAACATAACATAATATAATGTTCCCTGCATAACTACACAGTGATAAAACAAAGTTTCCTCTTAATAACAAACAATAATTCACGTTCTCATGCAAGATCAGTTTTGCTGTATCCTCACAACTGCTCTTGCTATTGACACAGTGCTGCATATTCTCATGTGGGCTTTGCTTATATACTTCATTTTTCACTCCTTACATATAATATACACAACTTGTTAACCACTGAATGTCATTTGAACCATTAGGTTAACGGATATAATACAGAGGTTGGAACAATGGAAGTTCACTTTTCTTAAAGCTGCAGTCACTTTATTACAATTTATGTAATATTACATTACATAAATATTATGTAATGTAATCCAGCTACAATGTTCTGCCGCATGCACACAATTCTGTTTCTTAACCGCTAACGTGCCAAAAGTTACGTACTGTAGCTTTAAGACTCATTTTGGTGTTTACAGGCAACATTGGTTAATACTGACAATATCACTACAATAATGCAGTGATAGGCCATCAAATGTGCATACAATATGTAATACTACTAATAGTTAATATTAGATCATTAACTGAATAATTAATGCAATATTGTATCTGTATTTCAGTACACACTATCCTGAATTAGGCCTGTCTGTGTGTATGTTCTGAGGGAGCTTCACAGATCCTCTAACTAAGCAGATCATCAGCTTCAGATCATCTGCCCACGCTGGTCATGTCTTTCTGTGATTTTCTCACTGGACACATCTGTGAAGCAGCCGTCTCCAAACCAAACGCAAACACAGCGTGTCACTATCGGTCATAAGATGATGTACATCTGCACGTTTGTAATGTTTTCTGTGCTAATCAGAACGTATTCAGAACGTTTAAACACTTAAACAGAGCCGAGTACTTTAATCAAAAATAAAAGATCTTATAAAATATGCTATGTTGAGTTTGAAGCTGTTGTAAAATACTCTACAAACACACGCTGTGCTCCAACCACAACCGTTTCTGAGGAACTACATTGTTTGTCAGAGGAATAATGTTTTTATTAATATCCTTACACCTCATTTGCGCTGTTTAATTTAGTAAAACTTACTACATTAGAATTAACCATTTTATAAAACCAATAAGCCTGTGAAGCCGTGGTTTACAGTCAATTTACAACAGCTAAGGGGATCGATGGGCTCTTTCAGTATAAAACACTGAAAGACTATTAACTGTTGAAATCCCAGGTAGAGTCTGAATATTTCTGGGCAATATGGTAATGCTTCCCCCCCCCCCTATTTTCAGCCTTTTTGACTTGAAGGTGTTTAGTTGCTCTTCTTTTGGCATGATGATTATGTATTAAAAATGGAAAGTTGGTGGAAAGTTGGCCAATATGCTGCAGCCACATTTTAAAATCTTTACTAAACCATCTCCCTCTACTTTTTCTGAATATTAAAAAAAGTAATGTAATGTAAATGCACACTATCAGTGGTCAGCAGGGTAATGCCACAGTTGTGCGTGTGTGTGTGTGTGTGTGTGTGTGTGTACCCGCCGCTAGCAGCTCCTGGGGATTCTGAACTCAGTCGGCATCGTTCCAGCTGATTGGCCACAATCTGTCGCTCCACCTCCAATTCCCGAGTCAAACGCTCAAACTGCAGCTCCTAAACACAACACACACACTCAGTCTCTGTCTCTGATGAAGAACAGTATCATGATTGAACCAGCAGTAAAAACACCCACTAATGCACCATTGTGCAACCCAAAAATGCTTAGAAATCCCCTCAACAGTCAGGTCACGTCCACGCACACCCTAGTGTAAGTCAGCTCTGTCCTGCAGCACTGAGGAGGAAACGCATTGCTCTGAAAGGTGACAACTATAAACGCTCAGCGCACAGAGAGAGCAGCGCTCTCTAGAGAACAATCTGTTGCCATCAGGCTTCACACTCCCACTGTCCCTGAAAAGGAAGCTAGCAGAGCTGATGTATTAACTCAAGCCCTGCCTGCAGTCTACTTAAACAGACCCTGCATCTCAGTGGGCCTCTGACTGTAGCAAAAGTCCAGAGGTTTGGATAATAAAACATTTGATCCATGACAATGTAACCCTTCAGAAAGCACACAGCACAGCCATAAAGAGACACCTGAACTATACACCACAATTCTTCAAACCCAAGACTGATGTGAGTAAAGAAACAGGAACATTCATGTCCATGTATGAGAATAAAAACACAGGTCTGAACAAATTTCACTGTGGGGGTGAGCGATATGACAAAAACATCACATCAGAATTTCTTATCAGGCAGGATCACAATCAAGAACTTAAATGGTTCTTTAAGACAGCTTAGGAGTAACTGAGCAGCACAGTATTTCAACAGTAAAGCTTCACAAGAGACAAAATATAACAATTAACAAAAGATAAGACCAAAAGAATAAGTGTCTATATAGGTCAGAGGGAGATGACAACTAAAATCTTGTTTCATGATATACATCATTTTATTCCATTATATCATAATACGCTTATTATTATTTTCCTTATTTAACCCTTAATCTATTTTTTGTTCAGTAATATTCTTCAGTAATATTCTAAAATTGTGGGGGGATTTATCTAATACTACACAATATTTCTAAAATTTTTTGTTTGATATTATTTCTATTATATTTTTTTCTGTATTTTTTATTTTTGTATTAACCATTCATGTCCTATGTCTGTCATCTTTCCTCTGTCAAAAACAGCTCTTTTCACATTGAACCATTTCGATGCATGTCGCTTTAAATGATAATGAGCTCTGCTAAGCCCTGCCCTCGCTTCTTCTGTGGAAGCGCAAAGGAGTTTTCCAAAAAATCATAAGAAATATAAAGTGTGGTACTCGCTCTTATGGAGGTGTAGCTGAATCGTTCAGTTTGAACTTTTTTAGAAAAACATGACTTGAACTGTCACTCATTCAGAAAACAGTCTGGAGTAAGATGATTTCGGCAGGCATAAACCAATTCACATACAGCTGCTAGAACATGGAGAAAACGTCTGACAGGTCACAACTGGCTGAGGGCGGAGATATGATAATAAAGAACAGTCCATCAGCGGCCGTGGGCGGGGCCTGAGAAGTATGATGCCACACTAGCTAGTCGTGACCACTTTGTCCACCAAAGCGTTTTTTTGTCACCTTCAGTTATCCTCTCTGGTCCTCAAAAGATGGATTTATTTACTTTCTGTAATATATTTAATGGTAACAAACTGCATACATTTCATGATATTCAAAAAAGTTTAGTTCAAAAGGTCAAAGTGCTGAAGTTTTCTCCTTGTCTTTTATTGTTTATTGTTCACATTATTTCAGGATAAAGCTGCTAATGCCTGGCTTCACTCACTTCTTTATTGCACTGCCAAAAATAATGACGAGATAACAGAGCAACCTACAATGTAAAAGTGCAATAAGAATCCATAAAGCGCAATACCAAAGAAAAAAAAACATTATTACAGCAAGGTTTATTTAGCGAGGATACCAGTCACATGACTGGTATAGAGACCTGGAGGGCAAAACATCCACAGAACTGCAGAACAAGCCTGTCAATTTTCCATCTGTTTCAAACCATGAATATTTAGATCACAAAGACATCAACAAGTTTACCAATACAGCATCTCGCTTGTCTAAAAAAAATGCTGCATCTAAAAATCACTCACTGACTACATTTGATGGTTCCTTCAAACTAGCATACATTCTTGACGTTCTCTATAGTATGAATGTGTGCAGGATGAGTGAAATTCGGATGTACCCCTGCAATGCCATGTCATGCCAACAAGGAACCATGCCAAAGAGAGCTTACCCCTGCTGCTCTCACTCCAATGACTCCCAGTTGAGGCCAAAATCTAAATTCAGGTTAAGACTCAAGGTTTCAGGACTGCCCTGGGAAAAGAACCCTTCAGTTATCAGGCCACTGAATGAGGCTCTTCAGCTGCTTCCCAACGAGGCAGACTTGCTCAGTTATTGTGGAATTGATTGCACAGATACTACTTAAACTGAACTGATCTAGACAATGACGTCTCTGAATTCAATGATGAAATGCCTTTAGATGAAAATTGAGTGTTTAATCTTGTCATTATACATTACTGACACTCTATTCTTGTATCTGATACCATCAAGTGGTTTGACACAATCTGTATTGTTAAAAGCGCTATAGAAATAAAGGTGACTTGACTTGACAGTAGGGAATAAAGTTGGTGAAGTAGACATATGCAGATGCAGACATTAATTAGAAATTCTGAGTACATCTACTGAGTCTCACATACCATTGTCAAGATAACACATTGTTGTGATATTAACTGTTGCCGTAAAAAACTGCTGCTAAAAAGTGAAAACATAAGGGATATCACACGACTCCATATTAAATGTATAACCCATTAGTTTTCAGAGTAATTGTGTTCTTTATCAATATATCAGAATGACACAGGCAGCACATATATACACTGACACACACCCACCAACACTAATAAAACTACTCATAAGCTTCTGACATATTTTATTTATATGGTTTGATCTAAAGCATGTCATTGTGAATACATTTGCACATTACAGACAGAAACCTGATGTGTCATGAGCATGATGGCACCAGCTCTTTAACTATGATTGGATATAATAATCATTAAAATAACACTCATTTAAACAAAGTGACTGCATATTTAGAATTGATAGAAGGGGGGTGATGTTTGGTTTTTGGATGAAATATGCAACATATCATATTCAATATATCATATCAACAGCACAGTTTTAAGAGATAATATCTATACCACAAACCTCGGGGCAAAAGCTTAAGAAAACATGACAAGAAAAGCAAGAAAAACCAGTAAAGAGCAAGAGACCAGTAGACTTACTGTGACATCACTCATCCCAGCCTTTTTCACAACAGTCGGCTCTACAGTAAGAGGAAAAGCTTCCTCTCTATCGCTGGTTAAACCGTTCTAAACACTGCTCAATCAAACAAGCTTCTCCTCTTCTTCACTTTTACTTGGAGCGAGCATTTCAACAAAACCAGTGAAAGTTTCCAGGAAATTCCTTTTAAAGGAAGAGGAAATGACACTGGCCAGGTATTCTCCAATAGAGATTTATTTCCTGTTGACACTAGTCAACAATAGGATTTGGCTTTGTGCCATAAAGAGGGAGAAGGGGAATAGAGAATGACGTTCTCTCAGCCTCTCATGCTCAAATCACCTCGTGTCATTTTAACCCTGGTATAAAATAACCCTTGCTTATCTTCTGTTTCACAACAATATTCTTACTTGAAGACATAATTAATCCTGGATAGTCCGGTTTTGTAATTTATCACTGTACACTATAAGCCACAATTAATTTTGCTTATTGTTTTTATTAGGGACAAGCACCTAATGTATCTTTTTGTCTCCTTTGTCATTTTCTTTTCTTTCTTTTTTTATTTCTCTTGAGCCTACGGCAGCACATAGAACTTAGTTCATAGTTATGAAATTTAACACAGGTATAGAGGACAGTTTTAACATTAAACACAGCAAATGTGAAGTGCCTAACTCTTCACCATCAGACTGACCAATAGGCAGTAAAAAAACAAAACACCTACATACATCATTTTTTCCCCATGACTTTCAAGACACACTTTGACAACAAGACAAACTTCATCCATTCAAAAACTGCTGAAAATTATACCATTTAAAGATGAGAGATGATTATATCTCCCCCATTGCAATACTTAAAACTGCAGTCTGTAACTTTTGTCTCTCTAGCGGTTAATAAACAGAACTGTGTGTGTCATGTGGAAGAACATTACATCTGGATCTACTTCTCTCTGTGTATGTCTATGACGAATCAAGCAGGTACTGGACTCCTCCGCAGCGGTACCTACCAGAACCAGACTAAATAGTCCCAATATAAACACTTATAGGTGTACTGTAGTGATTCAGGACGAAACAAAAACACGGTTTGGAAAATGGGTTCATGGTGTACTCGCTTATTATACCAACTGTGAACACAAACAAAGTTACGGACTGCAGCTTTGAGATATTCAGAGATAAACTCAAATCTATGGTTCTTTTCTGGGTGTCACACCATAAGACATTACGTCACACTAAAGGACGGGAATTATTAGGGCTGGGTATCGTTTAAAAATTTTTGATACCGATACCTTGAGTTCGATACCGGTTCCTGAACGATACCTTTTTCGATACCAATTTTATGAAAACAGTTTTAACAAAATCACATTATCTAAAAAAAAACCCATTTTTTTCAGCTTGTTGACATTTATACAGACTCAAAGCCTCATCTCCTGAGCCACTGCACGGAAAAAAATATACATCCAACACAATGAATCAATGCAAATTAGTTTTAATAAAGTTCAAATAGTTTTCAGTTTACACATCTGTTATGCAGTCTTTACACTAGTGCTTTATTATTTATTCTTACAATAGCCTTATCATTTTTTCCCCTCTCAAGATTTTGAATATTCACATTTTTTAAGGCATAAAACATTTGTCTTTAAAATAAAGGGGATTTTATATTACAGTTTAAAACTGTAGAAATACCGTTTTTATAATCTTTTAATAATTCTACTGAACAATAGTAATATATTTCTCCTGCCATTTTCAAACCCAACTTTTATTTTGACGGCTTGCCATGAATACCTTTAACTTACAGTTCTGTGTGTACATGATATGTGGATAGATTTACTCAAATGAAATGCTCAAATGCTCTTGAAGTAACCCTCGGAGCAGTTCTGGAGATGTTATTCATGTAGCCTACTGTATTTATGTCCTCATTTAGTGAGACGCAAGACGTTAATATCACCGGAAGCGTCACACGCAGGTCAATGTGCTAGTAAACAAAACCACGCGTCTGCAACATACATTAACACAGAGACATGCAGAATTCATCTTTTTTGCTGTTGCTACTGAAATCGGGAGTGTGCTCACTGTGTGTGCGGCGCGTGCACGTTTGTGTGTGTGTGGTTGGACGTGTGTGTGTGTGTGGACGTGTGTGTGTGTGTGTGTGTGTGTGTGGACGTGTGTGTGTGTGTGTGTGTGTGTGTGTGTGTGGACGTGTGTGTGTGTGTGTGTGTGTGGCGGAACTGCGCCGTGCGCGATACAGAGAGCGCAACTTAATGTAGAGACAGAAATGACGTACAGTCGTGTAAATGATATAAATAACATAAGGCTATTTTACACACTTCTGGTCAAACACACTGGCTAGTGCTGCAGTCTTATTGGCTCACTGACGCTGATGAGATTAACCCCTTCAGGTATTGAAATTGGGTTCCGAACGATGAGACGTTTTTCGATACTCCGTTGTATCGAGGCAATTCGGTCGGTACCTAAAAAGTATCGACCTCAATACCCAGCCCTAGGAATTATAGTTATTTAAAACTATTTCTATTTCATTTTGAACATGTCAAAGGAGAACGATGGTTTCATTTTAATACAAACAACATTAATTGTTGATCAATTGTTTTTTTAAACAATTGATCAACAAAATTCAGTCTCTTAGTCTCTTCCAGCCCCCGCTGCATGCTATGACTGCCATTCAAACTAGACTCACTAAGATATAAATGATTTATATATATATTTTTTTTAAGTATATTATAAATATTTTTTTAAGTATATGGCTCTTTTTAAGGCATCATTTTGATTCTATTTACTTTCTGCATCATTCTCTTAGGATCTCCTCCCTTCTGGTGGATCTCTTAATTATCTCTATATATCTCATTGATCTCTCTCTTCCACTAATTTCTGTCCTTGATTTCTTTTGGTTAAAAAAAAAAAAAAAAAAAAAAAATCACATTTTATACTTATTTTTAATGACACTTTACAACATTTATTTCACTTAATATTTATTTCTGCAAAAACATTAGAAAATAGTTGAATTAATGTATAAGAGTTAAACAGGTCTTATTTAATTATTTAAAACACTTCTTAGAGAGACCTTGTCCTGTGGTGTGACGTCTTTGTCCAGTGGTGTAACAGCACAGGCGTCACACCGGAGGACGGGTCAGCCTTTCGAGTGAATTAATGACCTTGCTATTCTGAGCTAGCCTGTCATTAGTGGTTAGCAAGCTGCAACACACATTTGCATAATTCTCCATGATTATGTAGTTTAACATACGGTTTTTAATCAAAAAACATAATTTAGGGGTATCACTTCAAAGGACAAAAAAATTACATTTTTGTAGTGGCTTCAAAAAAGTTAAATATTTGAAAAACTCTGAGTAACATGATAATGAATGAGTCATTCAACTATTGAAAGTTTTCTTTGGAATCGGACGATTTATTTATTTATATTTAAAATCAGGATATGGTGTTACACAAGAGGACATGGAGACTAAATGCGTAAATTCCTATGCTTCCAGAAATCTATGAATGAAAAAAAAAATATTGGGATTTACCAAAAAAAAAAAAGTATGCTTTTCTTTTTCACTGATAAAATTTGAGACAGTCACACTATAGGAAATAATGACAAAACTAATTATAATAATTTTTATCTTGTAAAGTGAAGATGCCACGTGACATCAACAACCCATTTATTGTTATGCTACATGGCTCAGGCCAAACTGAAAAACAGAGAGCTATTGTGTTTTTGCTACACACCTTCTGGGAAACCTGGGTGTATCTTCAGGAGGTTTTAAATTTAAACTGTTGCTTCTGGCTAAAAAACTAAACAAAACAAAACAAAAAAACACAACAAGTCCATCATCTACAATAATGTTTTCTTCAGTGAAAGGAAGTTGTCCTCTCATGGCAAAACCCAGAGATATATTTGTTTGGAATGGTTTTGGACGTTTTTCACTTGTTATAACTTCTCTTTCAGATAAGACACATTTTTCACTGGAGAAAGCACTACTATAGGCTTGCTTTTTTGCCGTAAACTATTTTAGCCAGTTTAATGTTCATCTTAATGATGAATTTGTTTACAGCCAGCTTTTTGCTTCACAAGACATTAACTGATCAATTGGTCACGTGGCTTACTTATGGATTTTTTTTCTTTTGTTTTCTGGTGGCACCCAGCGGTGGGATCCGCTGGTGATCAAGTGATTTAAAGCTACATTTCTCCAAATCTGTTCAAAAAGAACCAACTGTTCTACATCTCAGATAGCCTGATGGAGAATACATTACTTTGGTAAACTATTTTTTTTACTCTGAACTCACAGAGATGTACAATAGTTCACCCCAAACGAAGATTCTCTCATTTACTCACCCTTATTTATCATTCCACACCCTTTCATGACTTTCTTGCTTCTGTGAAACACAGTTTTGGTTACCATTGACTTCAATGGTGTGGACCAAAAAAATAAATAAATAAAAAGAAATGACTATATAACAACATAGAAATGAAATGTGTTACCTGTTCTTTGACGGAAGCCAGTATATTGGTGGCAGTGCTGTCTGACTCCATGCCCTGAAGTGATGGCACAGCACCTTCCTGTGAGCCTGGGCTTGGCTTCGGGGTTGGCATTCCTCCTGTCAACACACAGCACACGCCTGGCATTTCAGAGACGCTGATATCACTCCATCATATGGTATCAAAAAAAGAGCAGAAGCTCAAAAATGACTACAATAAAATGTCTGAATATCTGCAATTCCTGAACTGGGGAGTAATGATACAATCATGTCATGATTTAGTTTGGTGCACAACATGATACTTTAAAACCCCAAAATAAATAAATGAATGAAAAATAAGTGCCGACACATAAGTTAAGCAGAATTTTGTTAGACACATATGCTCTGTCAGATTAGATACATTAAAAGTGTTAAATATTGTACAGTTTCAAAAGATTTGTCAGTTATTTTCAGATACCTTGGAAATGATGTTTTAATGGAAGTGCATTATTACTTAGTAAAATAATGGTCTTATTTAAATTTTCTAGTAAAATCAGACTTTTGCCAACACATTGTGACTGTCCTATTGCATTTTACACATCATATTCAGCAGCATTACATACAGTAGCTTATAAGTCTGCACCTGGCACTAACGTGCATTTTTTGTTCTTGGATCAGAAGAGGTCAGCAGATACAGGTGGAAACAGGAAACCACATATGGAGATAGCCAGAAACATACCATATGGCTCTGTAACGGCCAGTTCACCCAGTACCGACAGACACCTTCATCGGATTCTGTCTTATCAGTGTGTTAGCCTTGTTGGTGTCTGCTGGCATTGGTCTGCACGTGTTATCACAGATTGAACATGTTGAATCAGTGTCTTGAAACGTCTGAGAAGTGACGTGTTGTAGGTGTTTTCTGCTAAACTCTAGGGCCAAGGCTTCTAAACCAGGGGGTTTTGGGGGTGTGATATACCAGCAATCATGCCACATTTAAACATGAAAAAAAAAATGAATGAGTGTGCATGATGGAGCACGTCAGAAAGGAAAGCAATTGTTTACTAAAATATGTATTTTAAACATCATGCTCGACACTCAGTTACTGATTTGATTTTGAGATTTTGATATTGGTGAGTACTGTGTATATCAAACACTAGGGATGTGTTATTTGCATGGCACCCATAAAGCCTCTTCTGATGAGAGACATGGGATCTGTACAAACAGGTACCAGAACACAGACACTCAAAGAGGATTTTTCTTTTTTTCCTCTGCATTATTGCCATTTGATTATTACTGATGAGATCATAGACAGTGAGGGCTTTAACAGGCTTCATTCAGACTAATGCACAGATCTCTTCCCATAGATCAGATGTTTTGCCCTGCTCTGAAAACATGACGGTGTGGACATCAGTTTTGTATAAATGCATTTTACCTCAGCTGGGATCAGCCGCTTCAGGACAAACAAACACAAAGAGCATGTGACTGTCAGTGAGTTTCATGTATCTAACAGCACTGCAGTCCAAACAGTATGAATAGAAACATATCTAAAGAATATAAAACCCGTGGTGGAGGGAAGCACGTGTCTCAGCACAAATTCTGTGCAATGTGGGGGAAAAAACTCTACTGCTGGATCTTTAATGTTGTGGGCCTGTTTTTCTGCCGGAGGTCCTGGACATCTTGTTTAGACACACACATGTTTGTTTTGCTATCTTAGTGAGGACATTGCATAGACTTCCATTGATTTTCTATCAGGTGAATGATATTTCCTAACCCCCAACCCAACCCCTATCCCTAAACCTACCCTTCATAGAAACATGTACATGACACTAGATCTACATCAAATCTACTTTTGACTGATTTATAAGCCTTTTTATTTAGTGAGGACCAGCTAAATGTCCTCACTAGTGGGTTGTTTTCATCTTTCACTATAGAAGTGAGGACATTTGGTCCCTCACAAGTATAGTCAAACAAGTACACACACACACACTCTCTCTCTCACACACACACACACACACACACTCTCTCTCTCTCTCTGACACACACACACACACACAGACACACTCACTCTCTCTCTCACACACACACAATCACTCTCTCTCACACACACACACACACACACACACACACACAATCACTCTCTCTCACACACACACACACCATCAGTGGCAGCCAGTGTAAGCGGTCTCTGACAGTCAGATAATCTACATGAACTGAGACCTACAGCCATCCGTTTCTCCTCATCTCTGAAAAGCGAATGGAAAGAGGATTTCACAGAGAAGTGGAGGATTAAACACTCAGAGTCACTGTCACTGATAATCAGGCATTCATTAAGCTTTAAAAAGCACCAGACCAAAGAAAGAACATGTGGTTTCAGCTTTTATGAGAAAAATATAACTTTCAATATTTTTGCTTAATGTAAAAGAAAACAAATATTATGCAAATAAATATTTCAATAAACACTGCTGTTGATTAAATGGTATAAATTTAGGTGATTCTTAAACTTTAGCTTTACACATCATTATGCCCTGATTTTTATAATAATAAATAATGAAACATTTTTAATTCTATCATTTAAAAAAAGAATCTAGAATTAAAAATTATTTCTACTTTAAATAGCTTCAATGTAGTTCATCAGTGCTTGTAAAATCTAGTTTGACTGACAGTAAAGATATTCGTAACATTTCTGTTCCAAAAGATTTCTGTTTCAAACAAAAGCAGTTCTTTTGAGCTTTCTGTGAATCTGAATCCTGAAACATAAAATAGTTTCCACAGAAATCTTGAGCAGCACGACTGTGTTCAACACTGATAATAATCAGAAATGTGTGTTGAGCAGTAAATCAGTATATTATTATGA
>JAUMHE010000212.1:282046-295570 GCA_032359235.1 Enteromius mattozi | reverse complement strand
CTGAGAGGGCCTGAAGGTCACCTACTCTCCTCAGAGAACACAATGCTAGCAATAGTGTGGTCTTGATTGTCAACAGATGATCTGAAATCTCCTCTATGGGCTCAAATGGTGGCTGACAGAGGGCTTCTAACACAACAGCCAGGTCTCAGGTCGGAACCTGGGAACTTACTGGTGGCCTCAACCTTAGCGCACCACGGAGGAAACGTATGACCAGGGGTTCTTTACCAACTGTATGTCCTCCGAGAGAGGAGTGGTAGGCCGATATAGCTGCCACGTAAACTTTCAGGGTGGAGTGAGTGACCCCAGTAGAGAATCTAGCCTGCAAAATCTCCAGCACTGTAACGACTGGGCAGTTAACTGGATCTTGCTTGCATTCTCTACACCATGAAGTGAACAACTTCCATTTTAGGCCATATAGCTTCCTCGTAGATGGAGCTCTGGACTGGAGGATGGTCTCAACAACCTCGGTTGAAGGACCTGTGGATAAGAGTTGTACCCCCTCAGAGGCCACACTCTCAGTTTCCACAATTCCGGACGAGGGTGCACTATGGTGCCCCCCGCTTGTGAGAGGAGATCCCTCCTGATCAGAATTTCCCATGTAGGGCCGTCTAGGAAGGTCCATCAGGTCTGAGAACTATACTCGGCCCGGCCAGAACGGCCCTACAAGCAGTAGACTGACCGCGTCCCAGCGCACTCTCTCCAGAACTCCTGGGAGCAGAGCAATCAGGGAGAAGGCGTACAGACAGACCTCAGTCACGTCTGTACCCTGACATCCAGACCTTCGCGAGGCTGGATGATACATCTCAGATCTGCTTCACCTCTCGGGGTGGAGGATCCACTCCCTGGGCCTCGGCCCCTATCTCGACAGGATGTCTGCTCCTACATTCAGATGCCCGGGAATGTAGATGGCTGTCAGTGAGAGGGCTCTGTCCCGGGCCCACACAAGGATCTGGTGCACCAGCTTGTACAAGGGGCCCGAACGCAGACCTCCTTGATGGTTGATGTAAGAGACAACTGACGTGTTGTCGGTGCGCACCATCACGTGTTGATCTCTTACGTCTGTGAAGAAGTGTTTGAGTGCTCGAAACACGGCCAGCATCTCCAGGCAGTTGATGTGCCACTTGAGATGGCGACCACTCCACAGACGGCAGGCCGAGTTGCCACTCGTGACCGCTCAACAACCAGTGAGGGATGCATCCGTCGCTAGCGTTATGCGGCAAACTGGATCTCCCAGCACTGGGCCCTGATTTAGGAACGAGGTTTCCTCGACATATCTAAGGCACGTACAGTTCGGTGTGACAAATTGATCATGTGAAGGGGATTTCCCCTCAGGGAAACACCTTTGTTCCTGAGCCACCACTGTAGGGGCTGTATGTACAGCAGGCCAATAGATACGACGTTGGAGGCAGCTGCCATCAGACCCAGCAGTCTTTGAAACTGCTTGACAGTGAGTGGCTGGCCTTCTCTTACTCTCGTGACTGCGAGCAGGTGTCACGCGAGCCCGCATCGTGGTCGAGTCCCACACCACGCCTAGATAAGTGGTTCTCTGAACTGGAGAAAGAACACTTTTCTTTGCGTTTAGTCTCAACCCCAATCGTTTCATGTGAGCGAGGACGACATCTCGATGTCTGCTCGCTTCGTCCGGCGATCGCATCTTTTAGATCTATCATGACGAACCAGTCCTCAGACCTGATTTGTGCTACGACCTGCTTCACAGTGAGCATTCTGAACTTCGGTTTCATAACTGAGCGGTTCAATAGCCTGAGATCTAAGATGGGCCTCGGCCCTCCATCCTTCTTTGAACTATGAAGTAGCGGCTGTAGAACCCGCACTCTTTTTCGTGAGGAGGGACCACCTCGATGGCCTCCTTCCCCAGAAGAGTTTCGACTTCTTGTTCCATCACCAGAGCCTGCTCTGTATGAACTATCGTAGGGAGGACGCCCGCGAACTGTGGTGGAGATCGTCCGAACTGGATTCTGTATCCTTTCTCTACAGTACGCAGGACCCATTGAGACACATTTGGCAGTAGTTTCCACGCTGCGAAATAGTCTACTAAGGGAACCAGCCTCTCGAGGCTGGTCTCGGATGATATTGGAGGGACGATGTTTCGACATAGCCCACCCTCGGGTGGAGCTGTGCCTGGACCCTCGTGAGAGCCTGATAGCGAACTTCTCAGCTCCGCTATGTTTCCGGGCGGAAGACACTGAGACCAATGTTTGCGGGAGACGCTCACGCCCTGTAACACCGACAAGGTTAGTGAGGTGGTTGCCCGAGGGCACTGAGGAGAGATGGGCACCGTGTAATGCGGTGTGTACCACTCTTCCCCAGAGGGGCCTGCCCTCTGAAGTCCTGTAGCGTCAGGACTACTAAAAACTTCTATAGAGACAAAGGTCCTCAGACCACATTAGAACCCAAAAATTATGGGAACCAGTCCCCTTAAGACTGGTCTCTGGTATTAGTAGAGCTGCTAAACCGGTGCCCTGAAGCGGAGGACCGGCAGGGGACAACCAATCTAGCCACTCTAGAGACCTCCCGAGGAGGTGGCGAGCCTCTCAGCTCCGCTACATTTCCAGGCGGAAAGAACTGAAAGTAGCGCTCGCTGGAGACCGCTGCGCCCTGGAGCACTGGCAGGTTTAGCAGATCGATCTCCCTATGCGGGGCCTCCTGAAGCACGACCCTCAGGTCTTCCTTTTGCTTGGAGGGGCCCACAACAGAGCGTTGCCGACTCCCCTGCTTTGCTTATATTGGGGAAGGATTTTATTTCCCTTTCGAGTGGCAATGCTCTGTTTCTGTGTCTCCTTTTTTGAGAAGCATGTACTCGGCTGAGTCTGCTCCGCCTAGCAGCATCACGAACTGGAGAGCGTTTATAGTGCTCACAATGAGAGGCCAGCAGTTCTTCTGAGCTCTCATCCAGGTCTTTTAGCAGGTCAGCTTGGTACGCCTGTAACACGGCCTCTTTTTTTTTTCGTGTGCAGACACGTCACCAGCTTGACCTGCTGCCAAGTACCCCCTGCCCACCAGCATTTTAGATGTAATACTTACAGGCTTGGAGGGCCGGGACAGAGCCTTTAAAGACAATGCAGCGTCGAGAGAGAGATAGCTCGCAAACGTCTACTCAACTCATGGCATCGTCTTATAACCACTTTCATTCATCCCCATTACATTGTTTATGGGGACGAAAAAACGGGCTGCGAATGACACTGAGGTGTCGAAATCGGGATAAAACCGGCAGGCTCCTTCTTGAAGGCATTTATTTATTTATTTATTTATTGGCCGCGTCCACAGAAACGTTTGTTTTCTCATTTACTGCAGCGCGGTTTTTTTTATCTCTGCTGCCGCTCTATTTTTAGATCAGCTGCAGCGCGAGTCACTGCCTTCAAAAGCTCCTCATACTGGGGCGATAAAGAGACCGCGGTCTTCTCAGCGCTCTCATCTCTTCGTCCTCAGATGAGGAGAGGAGAAACGCTGCGCCGCACTGGCGAGGGGAAGTAGCAAAGCGCTCTTCCTTACCCAGCTGGTTAGCGCTAGACCCCGAGCTAGAGGATTGAGATAGGGACTCGCCCGTCTCAGTTTCCCCTGCTTGCAGTCAGTGATCCGCGAGCACCAAAGCCGCTCAGCCTCGGCCAGAACGGGACAAGTGCTGCAAGAATCGCTTATTTAGGCTCTCTTTTTATCACTAAAGAGAGCCCTCCGGGAGTAAAGCACACGTTAGTGGTATACTTCTTTTTCATAACGTCTGCAGCTCTCCTATTTTGTTGGAGAACTGCATCAACATGCTTCGCTCCCCGGCAGACTACACGTCATGTGTGTATCAACCGGCAATGTATATATATATCTCTCTTGCACGGAAGAACACACACTTTGTATGATGGTGAGTCGCCCTCGCCCCTTTTCTTTTCTTTTTCTTTTTTGACAGAGACACTTTTAAGCTAGGACAAACACACAGTAAACACAGAGCGCTTTGCTGAATGACAAAAAGCTAGTTTGCCGGCAGCATTCCACGTGCTTTTATGCTTCCTGGCCAGTGACGTCACCCGCCTATGACGTCCCAACTTATCATTGGCTGATTTCTGATCTGAGTGCAAAGATTGGAAATTTGTGGGTACAGTTAATTAATCTGTGGGCACGAGTTGTGAAACCAATGGAACAGTTTAAGATTTTATATGGTTTATAAACTGAAGGGGATGAATTGCAAAACCGTCACCACTGATTGTTTTTCTGCTACAGGTGACTTCCTTAAAACACTAATAGGACAAAAAAACAATAAGCCTTTTCAGAGAAAATACAATATTGAGAAATACTGTACACTGAATATTGTCAAAATTCTGACAAATGTGATGAAAATGTTGTCCAATATAATTGTTTAAGCTCTATCATTGGTTGTTTGTATTGCACAGGGTGAAGTTCAGGAAAGAACGGTTTCAGCAGAAACTGCAGATGCGTGAAGCTAAAGAAAAGCAAAAACAGAAGGACGATAAAGAGAAAGAGGAGAGACTGCAGGCTTTACGCAACCAGGTACACACACATGTAAACAATTGCTCAGACACACTGAATTCCAGCTGATGATTGGTATAGCATAATTTAAAGCATTACAAAACAAGCTGTGCTTATTTTGTTTGCTTTACAGGTCTGTAAAGTAGCTGAGGCCAATCCAGAGAGGATGATGGGAAACACAGAGGTGTGGAGCATACGTCAACAGCCTGAGGAAGTGTTTACATTACAGAGACCACTGTACCAGCTAAATACATACACTGATAAACAGGTAGCAGCACGTGTACACAGCACACACTGTACTACTTACACATTCACCTCAACACAAACAATGGATCTGAAAGAGCAGGGTTGATGACCTAGGATTTAATTAGCTTTAAGGTTTTACGTTGCACTGTGGCATAGGAGCACATAAAACAATTCCCCCTTTTTCACATTTTATGATTGAAGTCTTTTTAAACATCAGTCTATTGAATAATTCTACTGCTGATGTTTGTCTTATCAGTTGAAAACAAATTTATTCAGAATTAATAATGTAATTCTTTTCTTGCGAGACCTGTGTTGGACTGATCAAATCCTCCATGTGACTGTGTTGTAAAACTATAATTTTAATTAGTCTTCCAGTCATTTTAATTTAATTCAGGTAACATCCCGAGGGAATCAGCCAGTTTACTTTCACATTCATGGGCCATTTTGTTTCTGCTGATGATAATGGCTAACCTTTGATGACATTTTGGAAGTCTTATGTTTACAAAATCACTGGCCAAGGCCAAACAGTGAAACAGCATTTTTTCAGACTTCTGTTTCATAACAGCATATCCAGTAAATAAATATAAAACAGAGATAAGTTACTGACTTTAACCTTGTTCATGTCATACCTGTCAACGGCGGCTCTGGTTACAAAATGACAGTCTAGAAACCATTGAACTATTATAGGAAACCATTCACTTTACTTCGCCGATTGCTGCTTGACTGTACTGAAAAAATGGCAGATTTTAGTGACATATATGGATTTGTAATCAGTTGATAAAGAGTCTCTCATCATTTTGTCTTTCTTTAAGATTGTGTCTGATCCCAGAGTGCGTATTGAACAAGCACTGAGAAGCGCAGGTCTCCTTAACACCCCTTATGCAAGACAGATGCTTTTTGAGCTCCAACCACTCAGGCCACCCAGACGAGACATGGAGTCCACTGCTTACAGATCCTGACCAATAATTATATGAATGTAATCTTCACTGTACATAAATGAGTCATGCTTTGTCCTCCTGAGGTCTACTGTCTACAAATGTTTAACCATATTCCCTTGGATACTTTATACAATATTTGGAGGGTTGATTGATTCATATGTCAAAATCTTCAACTCAGAAGAATATTTAAAGGGTTAGTTCACCCAAAAATGAAAATTCAGTCATTAATTTCTCACCCTCATGTCGTTTCAAACCCATAAGACCTTTGTTCATCTTCAGAACACAAATTAAGATATGTTTGATGATATCAGAGAGCTATCTGCCCCTCCATAGACAGCAGCACAACTGAAATGATCCCAGATCCAGAAACATAGTAAAAACATCAGTAAAACAGTCCATGTGACATCGGTGGACCAACTTAAGCTTTGCGATGCTAGGAGAATACTTTTTTGCGCAAATAAAACAAAAATAACATCATATACTCAAACATTTTTCTCCTGTGACTTACATCTTCCGCCATTTTAGAGAGTATCTCAACACACCGCATACACAAGCTTTAACGTATTTGACGCAATCAGTCTAGAAGGAAATGCGTACGCAAACGCAGTAATGTTCTCTAAAATGGTCGGAAGATGTAAGCCATAGGAGAAGAATGGTTGAGTATATGATGTTAGTTTTGTTTTCTTTGCGCAAAAAAAGTATTTTCGTTTCGACGCAAAGCTGAAGTTGATCCACTGATGTCACATGGACTGTTTTACCATGTTTTTACTACATTTCTGGATCTGGATCATTTCAGTTGTGTTGCTGTCTATGGAGGATCAGATAGCTCTCTGATATCATCAAACATATCTTAATTTGTGTTCTGAAGATGAACAAAGATCTTATGGGTTTGGAACGACAAACCCAAACCCAAACTACTAACCCTTTAATTCCTCATGATATGACCAGCATGTTGATGGAAAAGAGACAACCCTTTTGGGCTTATATTTGTGGCGTTTTGTAGGACAGTACATGACAGACAGGAAAGTAGGCTTTAGTGCTTTTTGACAGTGTCATTGACAGGCCTCAAATTTTAGATATGTATTTTGTGGTAAGAAGTCAGACTATGGCACACAACACTGTTCTTAAAACCTGCATGAGGTTTATGAAGCTATCGGAAACACAGAATCCAGTATTTCCAAAATATTCTTTGAGTTTGTTATACTGTATAAAAATGTAGCAAGTGTTAATGTACAAACCCACGACTCTTTTCATAAACTTGACATATACCTTTATTTAGATTAGATTAGTTTATTTCTATTTAAACACCAAAGCTATCCTCAGCAATGTTACTACAAAAAGAATGCTTAGAATAACAGTAATAAACAAACAAAATATAATGACATATATTTTAAAGGTACAGTGTAAAAGGCCATTGTTAAAACTCACCATACATATAATTTAAGTCATATTGTTGATTTCAAAGTTAAAATACAAACTGTTTTAGTACTAGTATTAGTAACTAGTAAAGCGAGGTGTTCATTAGAGATGATATGTAAGGAAGTCAGCTGGGTTGTTTTAGGAATGTGAATGTCATCTTTAAATAACACAAACACACTATGAACAGAATTATGTACATTGTAGATGTTCATTATAGGACTTTATGAGATAAGTCTGAGGCGTTTCTTGATGAAATGAGCCACAAGGCACTGCGGTCGCTGCTGATATTCCAGGAGAACCTCGTGAGGTGTAGAAATTTGATCCCCCTCAAACCGGTCCAGCAGAGTCACACACACCACTGCAGCTGCAGACAAATACAAATGAATAAACAACTTGATAATTAAGTATGACTTTTTGAGAAGATAAAAATTCTGTTGTTTTTTTTCTTTCTTAAAGCGAAGCTGCTTCCTCTGGTACTGTTATAGTGGTGATGAGGAAAACAAACATTGTAAAGGTCTTCACTACCTTTAAGATTGCAGACACGACACATGGCAGCAAAGACAGTGGATTCCATCTCAATGTTCCTGACGCCTGCCTCGCTGGCTTTTCTCAGATATTCCAGTTTTTCTTCAGTGGAAAATGAGCACAGCGCTCCGTCCAGTCGCCCTTGACCTGCAACGGGTAAAAAAAGTGATGACGGAAAGAAATAACTTTTTAGTCTTCGAGCATGTCTGTTTTTGAATGCTTGTGATTAATGAGGTGTAAGAGGCCATAATCTAAAAACAGTCTGAGGTAAGGCTATTGGTAGGCAAGTCTGACATGTTAACTAAGGCAGTGGTTCTCAAACCTGTCCTGGGAACCCGCAGCCACAGCATATTTTGTATGTCTCCTTCATTTAACACACTTGATTGAACTCATCAGCTCATTAGTAAAATCTCCAAGACTTGAACTGGGTGTGGCCTGTGAGAGAGACATACTAAATATGTGGTGGCTGGGGGTCCCCAGGACAGGTTTGACAACCACTGAACTAAGGTAATAGTTGGCGTTTTCCAATAGCTGTTAAACAGGTTGAATGGAAATGCTACAGCAACACAACTGAAATGATCCCAGATCCAGAAACATATTAAAAACATCAGTAAAACAGTCCATGTGACATCAGTGGATCAACTTCAGTTTTGCCATGCTATGAGAATACTTTTTTGCGCAATAAAAACAAAAATAACATAATTTAACACTACCATTATTCTCCTGTGACTGACATCTTCCGCCATCAACGCAACGCGTAACACAAGGCTGATTACGGCAAATACGTTAAAGCTTGTTTACATCTGGGTGAAAGCACGCACATGAACATAATCTGCAGTTGTTTGCGTCTAGAGGAAAGCGCACGCTTACATTGTATTGTTCTCTAAAATGGCGGAAGACGTAAGTCACAGGAGAATAATGGTAGAGTTAAATGATGTTATTTTGTTTCTATTGTGCAATTTTTTTTTTTACTATTTTACTATGTTTCTGGATCTGGATCATTTCAGTTGTGTTGCTGTCTGTGGAGGGTTGGATGGCTCTCTGATATCATAAAAAATTGCTTAATTTGTGTCCTGAAGATGAATGAAGGTCTTATGGGTTTGGAACGACACGAGTAATTAATGACATTTTTGGGTGAACTTTAACTGGGCATCAAACCCATGACCCTCACGTCACTACTGACACGCTCTACTGTTTGAGCTGCAGGAATGCCTCTATCATGTTTCGTGTGACCCAATACAGTATGAACAAAAACAAAACAAGACAGAAAACAGTTACTTTACCTTCATAGAAGTCATGCGTGCACATTGTGTTTCCGATAACGGTGGGAATATTTGGAAGCTCTGAGGAATACTGCAGCAGCTCTTGGGCCACATCTTCATCTAGCTCTGTGCTTCTGATGATTACCTTTCCCAAAACCACCTGCTCAAACTGTGGCCTGAAGAATGAGTCTACAGCCTTATCTGTGATCACTACGGTGCCTGCAGACAGACCTGTGTGATCAATGGAAAAAAGGCCTCTTTTTAGGGCGGTAAACCCATACATATACAGTACATGCCCCCCACCATCCAGCAGTATTACGGTCTGATATATAATATTTCAGAGTTTGAATTATTGTCTGATTAATGTTTGAGTCTCCACAACAGCCATTAAAGTTAAAAACACTTGGGTGATGTATTTCACAAGCAATAAGTGCTCACCAACTCCTCCTGACGTGCCGATGCGAAAGATGATGACATCACGACAACGAGCATGATAGAGCAATTTAATGAGCTCATGCAGCATGATGGAGATGGAGGGAACACCCATGCCATGCTGTCAGAGACATCGAAAAATACACATGATGCTAGTGGAAAAAGTACACTACATATTAAATGATATGATGTAAGCCAATAATATCACGTTTCACCAAACCATTTAATAATTTAAATATATAGCCTATCCATATATGAGTCTGACAACCAGTTCTATCCACACAAAAATACACATATAAAGACATTATTAACTATATATATATTTATAGGTTTCCAGAGGAATGTGGTCCAGCATAACTTACAGCTTATCCTAAACACTTCTAATTAATTTTCACACCTCATTGTTTATATGCACCTTTAGCAGTATTAGCAATACTGCTGACTCAGTATTCATTTTCAGTGCAGATTTTACATAAACACACATGACATGATCTTCATACATAATGTTTAAATTAATTTAAAGCACGTGATTAACTCCAATCTAAACACAAACGTAATTCCTATTTGAGATACTCACACTAATGGACAGCACAGGTCCCACTTTATACATGGAATACCGGTCCGTTCCCTCACAGATATCTCTGATGTCTTCCATGTTGCCGGGCAGCTCCAGCTGCTCATGGATAAACTGAGCAAAAGATCTCATTCGATTGGGACTTCCACCAACACAGACAAACTACAGAAAGATAATTGTAGCACAATCAATCAAACTATTTCACCTGCCATGTTAGCCTGACTAGTCTTTTTTTAGTGATAAGTGTAAATTTATTCACATTTTAGATATGTACGTATGTCAGTGTTGGGTCTTGTTCTTACATGCCTCTTTTTTTTTTTTTTTTTTTTTCATTTTATGACCTTCGTCAATTATTTCTGAGCTCCCAGGCACTGAACTTTGTAACTGACTTTAGTCTCAGACAACTTATTTTTTGACATAGCTGTCCATAAAAAATAAATGTGGCTCGAATGAAAGTTTCTCATTTATTACTTGGCAAAATAAGGCCATTTAAGAGGATACAATAGTTTACAGTATATATATGTATAATCTGAATCTGGTGTGTCAAAAACATCATTTGAAGAGCGGCCAGAATTGAGAACCTGTGCTCTACACATTCCTATACATCTTTCTTAAAGTCTAATCAAATGTAATTTAACTTTAAATCTGCCGTCTAGCTCTTGTTTGGTCAGGACTTACACACCTTCACATCCCCAAACATCTGGGGCAGGTCATGGGTCTTGGTGCCCAAGTTGAAGTGGTACAAGATGTCCTCTTCCATGCTGTCCAGATGAGGGTTCTTCACATACTCCACCGGTCTGTGACACATCACATCTGTTGTTGATGCAGTCAAGCGTGTTGCTCACACCCTTTATGTAATCTTATTAACTTTAAGTGATTGCATCTTTTTCAAAGAAATATGATTTGAGTAAAAAATAGTTTTCTTACTGAATGTAATCGCTGTGTTCATTTCCCAATCTGTTCAGTAAAATAGGCGCCATGATTGCAGTTCTCGTCAATCTGCAAAAAAGTAATTAATTTAATATCTTCACACCTGGATAAGAGAAAAAATATGGAGAATTAAATTTTTTGTACCTTGCAGCAGCTGTATTTTTCAAAGATATCCCTTTAATTTGGCTCCTGTTATGTTTTATTTTTTGCCCTTGTACTCTGTAGACTTTTGTGTCATCCGGACCATAGGAGAATAAAAATGTGACTCTCTAAGACAAGCTCTTATATAGAGCCAGAAATGCTTTGATTGGCTGTATGGGGAGGTGTAGCACCTTCTACATCTTTCTCTACCTGGTTACTCATCTCGCTTTGACATGTTCACAAACAGACTTCTGCTCTAAAGAGAGATGCAGCACTGTGCCAACATCACCTCTGAACATAGACAAGTTTGAAGTGTGCACACAGTTAAATTTGTGTGAGTGTTTATGTGTACATGTGCCATGGTTTATGAAGACACAATTTTGTATAGTGACACAGGTAAGACATACTCTAGGTATTACAGGTGGTTCAGATCAAAAGGCTTAAAAAGATACTAAACTGTTTCTTGAGGATATAAGAATGCAGAACATTTTCTGTGAGGTTTAGGGTTGGTGCAGGGGTTAGAAAATACAGTTCGTATAGTATAAAAATATGCCAGTGGAGAGTCGAGTCTGCATAAACCAAAGTGTGTGTTTGTGTGTGTGTTACTAAACTTATCCTGGTTGCTTGGATCTTGTATCTTTCTCCATCTGCTCCAACCCATTCATTAGAAGATTTAACATTAGCAAGTTGTAAATGGAGTAATACATCAGCAACATTCATATAGCTGTACAAAACTAATTACATGCATTTAAATGTAAGTCTTCCTGATGACGACTGTACAAAAGGGATTATGTAACATAATCAATAGAGCTGGCAAAAATCAATATTGCTTATGTGCCATCTGTCAAACAGATTCAGGAAATAACATTTGTCTAATATAAAAACCTCATAATCTGCATAAGTAACACATTTATATATTTGTTTAATAACAATAATTAAAACTTATTCTTTTCTTTTTTTTACTTTAAAAACCCAAGGCTGGGCAAAGGTTGGTTGGTTTATTCATTCATTTATATTCCTTACTCTTAGAAGTTAAACTATGGCAGGGTGACACTGCAGTACTAAAATAACAAAACTCATCACATCAGGACACAACTGGTCCAGTCTCAGTTCGCAGGGCATGACATCAAAAGGGGACACAGAGTTTGAGATATTTTTATGTTTATTTGTCATTATAGTATATGAGACAATATCAAAGGTTGTACTTACTGAGGCAGCATACTGTTCTAAAAACTTTTCAACATCATAAGTGTATATTTATCTCTGTCTGCATACAGCACAGGACACACTGAGGGTGTTGCAACAGCTCTTCAATAGATTACACATTACATCAAAGCAAAACACTGTTGAAACTTGTTGAAACATTGTGAATTTGAAAACACACTATATACTTTCATTTCATATTGCTCACAGTACTCTTAATTTAATTTATTCTTATAAAAGTTATTTTATCATATGCTTTATCATAAGAAGCCACAAAGATGTAACAGATGAACATGTAATTGCTACAACTCCATCATGTAAAGCAGTGGTCCCCAACTCCAGTCCTCGGGACCCACTTCTCTGCACATATTGCATATCTCTCTTATTTAATGCTGCAATCCAGGCAGGTTTTTGAGCCCGCAAGCCACGACTTAAAACCACCACTTTGTAGCATTCCAGGCAAATCACGCAAAACTGCCTAAGCGTGAGGAATTGTGGTAACTAGACATAAACAAACCAGCGGGGCTTATGCTCATTTACAATCATTTCTTTCACCAAAGGTGCTTTCCTTGCTTATTTGAGAGAAATGGAGGAGGAAAAACGACACATGAGGAAAGAGAAGCTGTAATACCTTTTTATTTTAGTGTACTACTTGGCGTTCCAGTGCACTTTCAAGGGTTTAAGGTTGGAAAAACACGGGTTACGGGTAAACACAGCATAACACAGCTGATTCAGATCATCGGCTTGTTAGGGGAGAGATCCATGAACTGAACTGAGCGCGCCAGATAAGAGACACATCCAAAATGTGCAGAGCAGTGGGTCCCGAGGACTGGAGTTGAGGACCACTGATGTAAAGAATTATTTAATCTGCTTCTACGTGACCCATGACTCATTTAGATGTCCTTAGACTCTTTTACAATTCCTGTGCTCACAGGAAAGCCACTCACTCTTCCTGTACTGGCAATGAAGGCCATCCCTGTCTGCTCGGACAGTCCTGCATGACCCATTCTTCACGGTCAAGGAGAGTATCCCCTTCGACCGTCAAGGCTAACTTTGTCTGGCTGAGGCTGATTGCGGTCTCAGTGTATATTCACGGAGACAGCAGATTTTTAGAAGCTTTAGAATTTCTGTCTAAATGACCTGCTATCAGTGCAGGATTTGTGTAAAATAAAAAGAATAGAATAGATTGGTACACATGGTACATGTAATATACATGTGTCTATAATAGACTTGAATAGGTTACACTTTACTTTAAGGTGTCCCTGTTACAGTGTACTTGTAATCAGAGCCGGCCCAAGGCATAAGCGAACTAAGCGGCTGCTTAGGGCCCCGTGGCCACCAGGGGGCCCCCAAGAGTACA
>JAUMHE010000212.1:198642-208893 GCA_032359235.1 Enteromius mattozi | reverse complement strand
TTAACTAAATCAAATAAATATTTGGTATTACAGCTTTTGGTAAAACAGCTTCTGTTCTGAGGTACACTTGCCCAGAGGTTTTCAGGTAGCTTTCCAGGTAGGTTTTTTGAAGCAATAAAAAAACATTGATTTTGTTTTTACTCACTATAGGATGAAGAAAAACACTGAGAAACTGAAGAAATGGTGAGTGAAAGGTGAACGGTGAAGGTGAAACTTAAGTTCATGTAAGAGTTTATTAGACCAGTGGTTCCCAACCACATTTCTGGTGTACCCCCAGCACTGCACATTTACCATGTCTCCTTTGTCTAAATGAATGAATGAATCAGTAAATCAATGAGTCAGAGAAAATGTAAACAGTGCACAGCCTAAATGAGTGCAGCCTACAGTAGAAATCTCACTGTGCTCCTGACAGTTCTGTTTGGAGATGCCTTGGGTTTAATGCCTTTCTCAAGGTAATAGTTACAGATGACAAAAAGCAAGTTAAAGGACGCACATCGTCTCAAATGGGTGCTCAACTAAAATATACTGAACCAGTTTTTAAGTATAAAGTCTTATATGATAAAGTGGCACATGGGTGTTGTTTATTTGTCTGATGAAGAGCCTGCGTGCTCGAAACGTCACATACTACGCAAAATCTTTTTACATAAATCTTTTGATATTTTTGGAGCTATGGTGTCTTTATAGTTCTTTATAGTTATAGGTGAAACATTTATAGGGGCGAAGGTCAATAAACTGACAGAAAAGACAAAAAAGCTTTTTGTTAGTAAATAACTTTTCTTTAAACTGCTAATCTCCAAATCTTTTTTAAGCTTTGAAATCTACTTTACGAAGCCCCCCCCCCTTTTTCTGTCTGTACTGTCTGTTCTGTCTGTACTGTCTGTAGACATATATACACATCTTATAACAACCGTAAAAGAGGTTTGAAAACACTATAGTGTTGTACCTCTTTTTGTGTTTCCCAGTTAAAGCAAGCAACTATATGTAATTTCAACTACATTGTTTTAAAATCAATCTCATCAGTGGTATATGTTCTTTTTTTCATTAAAGGTTGATGGAAAGACAGATCTATGGAAAATGTGGTGATCAAATAAATATTTCGTCTTCCTCCTTGGACGAGCATCATGAAATAGAATTAGACGATAATGGTAAGTAAAATTTGTACCTGAATCTTTGTTTAAAGATCACAATAATCCATGTAAGAAAGCTGTTATTTACTGAACATCTTCTGTTTGTTCCTCCAATAACACATTCTCCAATAGTTTGTTCAGTAAAGTTTTTTTCTTTTTACCTCAAATAAATAGATTTTTTTGAATTTCAAGATGCAAAGAAAATATTTTTAATTCATCCATTTCTCCAGAAAACTGACTACTCTCACTTGCTCCAACTGTTGTACATATCTTTTAGTATTCAAATCAAAGTGTTTTTGTATTTTTGTTGTTGTTGTTTTTATTTTGCCACAGATAAACAGAAACTCCATTAATTAGCCCAGTTCATTACATTCACAACAGATGTGTGCATACATTTCTTCACATCCCTATCTCCATGTTTATCTGTTCAAAAATGTGGTTACTAATTAGATTAAACAGAATACGATTGCTAAAATGTTCTGGATATATATGAAACAATATTCTATTCTAATATTCTAACAATGTAATTAAAATATCTGCCTGTATTGCAGTCCCTGTTGTGAACCAGTGGTTGGTGGTGATGGAATGGGTGCATGAGTTGACCCTGCAAGCTATTCTGTGGTTATGGAGAGGTCAGGAGCTGTGCTGGAGAATACTGGAGCTCCACAGCTTCAAACTCGTCTCTACAGGCATCATCTGGGTATGTGTGAAGGAGGTAAGATATAAACCAGCGTACAGCATGCACATAAAGTACCTGTATGCAGAATCACCCTCAACTAGTACATGTACAATGTTGCAGTTACGCACACTCTTATATGCATATATTTCAGGTATCGCTGATGAACGTGTTGTTTTTGGTGCTGTGGACATTTGCTCTGCCGTACTCCAGACTGCGGCCTTTGGCTTTCAATGTGTCTTCTGTTTGGGCCTGTGTGATTGTTGTGTGTAAAATGATGTATCAGCTGAAAATAATTAAACCATCTCAGTATTCGTCAAACTGCACAGCTGTAAGTATTATTTATGTGACTGCTGCCTTAGAAAGATAATGATGGTTGTGGTTTATTGTACAGTATGTTCACTTAAGTGTACATATACTATACTCAATGTACTGGACATATGAGGTAAATACATGGCTAAGGTTAGGGTTAGGTTCAGGGTTGGGACCTAGCTATTACTCAGTTATTGTAATTAATTTTTATATTTTTTTAATTACAATATACACTGCTCGTCACAGTAACTACAGAGTGTTAAAGTAACACTGAATCACTATTGAAGCTGAATGAGATAATTATGTGATAAATTAAGTGATGATTGAGCATTAGTGATGAACTGCTGCTGTTAACAACAACTTCTGCCATAGATGAAATCAACAAAAATAAGGAATAATAACAAACTACAGCAAAAGAATGAGCAGGCCGTTACACAATATTTTTTAAAAACATAATTAAAGAAAAAAAAAAAAACTAAAATAAAACTAAAGTGTTATGAAAAACACACCTTAAGAGTCAGTGTATAAATCTCATCAGTTGTGACAATCAACCAATAAAGAGATCAACTCTGAACAGTCCAAAACCCACTACCAAAACTGATCACAAAAAGATCAGCAAAAATAAAAGCACATAGAAGGAATTAAAGAAAATATGTGGACAAGTCAGTGGCATAATTTATTCATTTCCGGGAGTCATGGGTGAGGTGTGTACTGTGCTGGTACCCAGCATCCATTATTGAGATTCATCTGCTGATTCTTGAAAGTGAAAGTGAAAGTGAAGTGACTTGTGGCCAAATTCCATACTTGGAACAACCACACACACACTGTGAAACACACACCCAGAGCAGTGGGCAGCCAGTGCTGCGGCGCCCGGGGAGCAGTTGGGGGAACGATGCCTTGCTCAAGGCTCTCACCTCAGTCGTGGTATTGAAGGTGGAGAGAATGCTGGGAATTCATTCCCACCACCCACAATCCCTACTGGACCTGGGACTCGATCCCACAACCTTTGGGTTACAAGTCCAACTCCCTATCCATTAGGCCACGACTGCCCCACGATGCCTGTGTCTAAAGGTTTTGTGCTTTTAAAGGTTTTATAATTCTTTATAATAGTTTGTTATTTTGCAGCATAATATAGCATGTCATAATGACACTAACAAAAAAAAAAAACAGACTACATCATAAAATATTAACTACTGAATGAGATCAAAGAAGTAGGCTTCTTCGTGATGACTACAACCCATAAACAAACAGTTACAGCAGCCATAAAAAATCAAAAAGTCAAGGGTCAAGAGAAGACTGATCACCATAGTGATAAAGTCAAATGAAACATTATCAATAAAATATCTAAATGGCTATTTCGCGAGTTCGTACTTGTCGGAAATCGAGTACGGCGGGCGAAGCTTGTTTGGCGTGCTGCCCAGGGAAAATGCTCAGGGTTAGGAGGGCTGCCGATCCCTTGGGAGGACAGCCCTAAGGGCTCGGAGGAGAAGGAGGCGGACAGCCAGATCCTAACCCTGAGTGCTCCCTCTGGGAAAAAGGGGGAAGGAGTCGGGGAAGGAGGAGGGATACTGAGATTAAGATAAGGAAGGACAAAGGTGAGGATATTTTATTGGCCTATGCTAGGAAGCTGATAGGAAGATGAGATAATTGGAAGATTGATAGAGGCGGAGATCGATAAAGATTACCTTTGCGTACTCCTCCCGAAATGCATTTAACAAACATTTCACGAGTTCGTACTTGTCGGAAATCGAGTACGGCGGGCGAAGCTTGTTTGGCGTGCTGCCCAGGGAGAATGCTCAGGGTTAGGAGGGCTGAAGGAGAATCCTAACCCTGAGTGCTCCCCAAAATAGGCGAAGTGAAGGCAGCCGTCAAACAAGAGAGCTCCCCAAAAGGTGCAGGTATATAAAGTTTTTTTTTTTTTTTTTAATAAATAACGCATCCAGCTAGTGCTTGGTGGCCCTGTGGAGGAAAACAATCAAAAATACGTGGTTAGAATGATATGGTATGTTGGGACCAATGCCCTGGGACTGAGACCAATACTCGGGTGATGAGACCAATGCTCGGGGGATATGAGACCAATGCTCGGGGACTGAGACCAATGCTCGGGGACTGAGACCAATGCTCGGGTGCTAGGTCCAATGCTCGGGGGGGGGGCGTGATGGATCTGGGTAGGAGGTACGCTGGTGTAAATTTACTGGAAGGGACCAGGGGGAGGTGGATAAAGTGGCTGGGGAGGATGGCTTCCGGAGACTTGGGAACCTGAGGGAGGAAGAACAAACAGGTTAGAGCTTGGAAAAGAAGTGTAGTAATATGTGTAGAATGGCTGGGAAGGCATAAGAGCGGGTTGGATTTGGGAGTAAGCTGTTGTGCTGGTTGAAGAATGGTGTTGGAGAGGAGTTGCGGCCGTGCTAGGTAAGGGGGGAGAGATGAGAGTCTGGAGGGCTTGTTTAATGGTAAGCTTATCGGTGCGAATGTAGCTTTTAAAAGCGTTTGAAGACCAACGTCCAAAGGTCTGGATTTGTAACTGAGAAAGGCCTTTTTTGGCTGCGGATGTAGTGGCTCCGATTCTAAAAGAATGGGAGGAGAAGTTTTTGGTGGAGATTCCGGCGAGCTTCAGAATATTTTTAAGGTGCTTTTGGAACCAGAAGCGAGATACGGGTTTGTTATTTTCGTCGGTGAAGAGAGGGTCGGTTGGGGAGGCAGAAATGGATACCCTGTAGTGGAGAAACGCCTGCATAGTCTGGAAGGGTTTGATTTGGCTTTGTAGATTAAAAATATAGATGTGGTGGCCGTTTTTAAACTGGTCGGTTTTGCTTTTTTTAATAAAAAAGGAAATGGTTTCGCTGTCTAGAATTGAAAGGTCGGTAATGGTGGGATTGATGCTCGGGTTAAATTGCGTGATAACGGTGAATTCGGAGCATCTCAAGAATCCGAAGAAGGCTAAAGTGAACATAGCGTCTAATGTTCGGTGAAGAGTAACCTGATCGGAGGAGGGAGATACATTTGGTTAAGATTTCCAGGGTCAGAGATTGCCATTTGTCTGGGCAAGGAGGTTTAGACCTTTGGATGCCTTTTAATAGTAGGTTGATTTGAACATTATTTAGTCTCTTTGCTGGAACGCCAAAAATTATCTTGTGGAGAAATTGGATTTCACTTAAGTAGCCTTTGATTGAACTGACTTGTAAATTATTTAGATTAAGGTACGAAATAAATGACGTGATAGCTAGTAATGAGAAGTCTGGGAAGTTAAGTTTGTGGATAAGATGGAAAGTTTTGAACTTTGTCCAGGCCGTGAGGTAGGACTGTAGGGTACGGTTAAAAACGGCTTGGAGGATGTAGTCGAGGGAGGCTTCGTACAGGGGCCTCAGCGGGTGGTTTGGGGGAATATCAGAAGAGAATAGAGAGGCACTGGCGTAGGCTGGGTCTCTGCTTCTGGCGCCAATGTCCTGAATGTTGCTGAAAGGCAAAACCTGAGAGAGAATCGGCGATTAGATTGCGGTCACCTGGGATATGTTTGGCAGACATAATGAATTGGTTACAGGCAGAAATCCAGATAAGGCATCTAAGGAGGGGTGTGATGGCGGGGGAATGGGAGCTATGTTTATTAATGCATTGGACGGTTGTTTCGTTATCGCAGTGGACGAAGATGCTAGAGGCTGTCCAATATTTGCCCCAAAGGTAGGGTGCAACGACTATGGGGTATAGTTCGAATATGGCGGACAAGGATAGATTTGGGGGTAGGCTTAAGATTTCGGGAGGCCATGTGGATGCGAACCAGCGGTTACGATAGAAACCACTGAAACCGATAGAGGCGGCGGCATCTGTGAACAGTTGGATATCTACTGGGGATTCTAGTAGGTCTGTGTAAAAGAAGGATTGTCTATTCCATTGCTTAAGGAACGAAATCCAGAGCGTTAGTTCATGTAGACTAGGGTCTGTTAGTGAAATTTGGTCTTCGAGGTTAGGTACTGACGAGGTGAGCGAGAGGAGGTGGGAAATAAAGGGGCGGCCGTTTAGGTGGCCTAATACTGACAGGAGTTCGCGTTTGGAACATGAAGTTTTTTGGATTAGGTTAGAGGCTAGGAGAATAGAGCGGTCTACTTTTTCTTTTGGGAGGGAAGCTGTGAAGTTTTGGGAGTCCAAATTGATGCCGAGAAATTTGATGGTGGTGCTAGGCCCTGAGGTCTTTTCTTCTGCTATCGGAATACCGAGTTCTGAGAAGACTTTGAGGGCTTTTGATAGGTTAGCTGCTGGAAAGTCATTGTGGTGCATTACATGGGGGATTTGGTAGATGTTGTTTAGAATCCAGCAGATGGCTTCTGAGAGCGTGTCGAAAATTTTTGGACTGCTTTTGCATCCGAATGTTAGCCGAACTGCGAAGTAGAAGGCTTTACGCCAGTGAATACTGAAAAGGTGCCAAAAGTCAGGATGTATTGGCATGACTTTGAAGGCTGATGTTATATCGAGTTTAACTAGCCAGGCTCCGCGTCCTACGCGTTTGATCATGGCAATGGCTTGGTCTATGTCTTGGTAATTCAGAGAAAACTCCTCTGAAGGGATTAAACTGTTAATGTTAGGGATGGCGGAATTATGGGGAGAAGAAAGGTCGATGATGAGGCGCTTTTTTCTTAGCGGACTGGAGGTTTGGGCAGATGTGCGATTGGGAAGGGAGGCAGCAGACCCCTGGATGGAAACCATGCTTCAGACCTGATAAAAGATAATCACAAAAGTTAGGATTGGGATGACATGACAATTCGTGAGATAATTGAGAAACGTTAACAGGAGACGAGAGATACTTTTTATTCCATGCCTTTTGTACAGAACAAATATTTTTGGCATGAGCGCCTCCACAGTAGCTGCATACGTGTAGGAATCTGCAGCGGGATCTATTGCACCTCCCCTCATTAAATTCTTGACAGGATGGCGTGCGAGAGTAAGGGTGAGGTTGACGTGGAGGGTGGTTGAAGAGGGAAGGGATTCTGGGAACATAAATGGTGGATTTCGGCTGTGAGGGTTCGGGCAGGGCGGGATAGAGGGGTTGACGTAGGGGCATGGAAATGGAGGAGTGAGAGACTGATCTGCAGACCGCGCAAGTTATGTTGCGGCAGCCTGTAAAAATCCTGGAGTGTAAGTCTAAGTCGATTGCCCCCCAATACGGGCACTGATTCCACTGAGATACGCGGATGGCACATTTTGCAGAGAAGAGGCGGTGATATGTGTAAAAGTGGGAACCGCCGTAAGACAACGCGAGCTCAGCGAGCAGATGACTTCCATGTATCTGTTAAAAGCAATGAAGAATTCGGGCATAGATAAGGTGCGGGATGGATTTGAGGTGAAGTTTTTAAGTGTAACGGAAAAATTGCCGCAATCAACTTGGCGGTCTGCAGAAGATGGAGAGATAGGAGAAAGAAGAGAGAATAAGTCTACATCCACACCTGATAGAATTTGGTTGCGAAGAGTGGGAGAAACTGGAGTGGGTTCCAGAGCCAGGGCATTAGAGGGGATTGGGAGAGAGCTAGCTGTGGGATAATGTCCTTGAATATTGACAGTCCCGGGGGAAAATAAACTGTCCTGGGTTGGAACTGGTGGATGCAATGACCGGAGCTGCGGGCCAGGAAGTGCCTTGTTGGACTGGCGGCGTTGCGGCAGTGAGAGGAGTGGCCGCCGAAAGAGCGGAAGTTGGAGGAGCGGGGCCGCTAGCCGTTAGCTCCATTGGTTGGGCTGCTGTATTCCCGAGGCTGGCTGGAGGAGTGTTATGGGAAGAAGAGGTGCGAGGCCGGGCTGGTATGAAAACAATGTTTTGAACAGTGCTTTGTTTTTTCTTTTCTTTTGCCTTGAGGAGTATTGTGGATTGTTTGGTACCTGCGTTGGATGAAGAGTAGAGAGCTTGTAGCTTGGCCTTTGTTGCTTTCCTCGAGAAAGACACGCCGGCTTTGGCTAATGCTTGCTATAGTTTATTTCATCTAAGGCTGTGGCTGAAGTCAGTTGTAGTTTAATTTATTGCTCTTTTCTTCAGAGAATCTGTTTGTTAACAGCAGCTGTTCATCATTGGCTCTATTCACTCATTAGTGTCCATTCTCTCTGTCAGGTGGACTATATTAGTAAACTCATGTAGGGAATAGTGAATGAGGGTTTAGAGTGTGATTTAAAACACAGCGTCGACTCTGAGCTCTGTCACAGCACTGCAGAATGTTTTTCTTTTCTGTTTTGAAAACAACAGTTATTACATAGAATGTATGATTTCACTGTTGTAATGAAAAAAACAGGATGTTACTGTCAGAATATGGTAGTTTTTTTTTACAGCAATTTCTTTACAGAGTACACTTATCTTTGATTTGTAAAATGTCCCGTGACTGATAAGGCTTTTTTAAAAGAAAACCACTACTTCAGGTAAACTTTGGACCAGGCTATTCTCTGTATTTAAATATTGTGCAGGAAAGATAGATCCGATCGGTTAATAATATAGCTGATGTTGCCAAGTGTAAACACGTTGTGTCCTAATTGACTGATGAACCGATCTGCTTGATCGGATCACGGTGATTACATGTTAATACAAAGTGTAAATGCAGTCTCTGTAGAACTGTTGCCCTCTAGGAGTTGAGCTCCCTCTTAGACCTGACTAAATCTCATTAGAGTTCTCACACAGATCTCATTAGTCCACATCTGTATTACATCCAAATTGATGTATCCAAGTTCTAATAATAATCCAACTTTTCCAAAGGGCCTGTCATCATCTAATGAGAGTTGGATTGGTGAAAACAAAGCAGAGCTATTGAGGAATTCAGTTCTGTATTTGGCACCAGTAGATCCAGCAGCGTGGGTTGGTGGACTGAAGAAGTGTGAGGATCGCATCCTACCCTGTCTTTGGGTATTCTGCTATTTTTTTTTTTTAATGAGACTAATGTTATATTAGCTCAGGCTTCTAAGGGCTCAAACCATTTAAATCACTAGAAGTAATTAGCCAGCTTTTTAAATGTACAGAAAAATTAATAGGCAGTCAATTTTATATGTAATTATGATTAAATTTGGCTAGTATGATCACATTTCTTTTTTTTGTTAAGCACTCTAGCACAATGATTCCTAACCATGTTCCTGCGTTCCCGGGGTGTATTCCAGAAATCAGGGTTAACTTGCCATCTGCTAAATGTTGAACTCTTGGCTGATTAATCCAAACCTTGCTTACTCTAGAATTTTGTATTTGTTTCAAATATTTGACCCCTTCACAAAACATGACTTTAGTACTTGGTGCCAAAATCCTTGTTAGCAATCACAGAGTTGAGTCGTTTTTTGTGCAGTTTTCTTTGTAGGTTTGCGCACATTTCAGGAAGGATTTTGTTTTACTCCTTTTTTGCAGATACTGTCCGAGTTATTAAGGTTTTGATGCTGACTTTAGGCAACTTGAACTTTCAGCTCGCTCCACAGATTTTCTATGGGATTAAGGTCTAGAGACTGACTAGGCCTCTCCATGATCTTAATGTGTTTCTTCTTGAAACACTCCTTTGCTGCCATGGCCATTTTTTGGGGTCACTTTCATGCTGGAATACCCATCCACAATTATCCTGTCCCCTTAAGATTAAAACACCCAAAGCATAAACCTCCTTGTCTGACGGTGAGGATGGTGTTGTCGGGGTTATAGGCAGCATTCCTCCTCCTCTTCCAAACACAACGAGCTGAGTTGATGCCAGAGAGCTCATCTGACCTCAACACTTTCACCCAGTTCTCCTCTGAGTCATTCAGATATTCACTGGCAAACTTCAGATGGGCTTTCTTGAGCAGGGGACCTTGTGAGCGCTGCAGGATTTCAGACCTTCACAGTGTAGTGTATTACCAATTGTTTTCTTGGTGACAATAGTCCCAGCATCCTTCATTGACAAGATCCTTCTGTTTACTTCTGCACTGATTCCTCACTGTTCTCATGATCATTGAAACTCCATGAGATGAGATCTTGCATGGAGCCCTAGACCAAGGGAGATTGACAGTTATTTTGTGCTTCTTCCAATTGCTTGAGCACCCGCCCCTTTCTTCCTGGATGCCTCAAGTGCCCTTTTCTTGGGGTTTCTTTTTTTTTTTTAATGTGTATGTGTGTATGGAGCCCTGTCTTTGCCCCACAACAATAAAATGTAACTATTAATCTCA
>JAUMHE010000212.1:179180-190798 GCA_032359235.1 Enteromius mattozi | reverse complement strand
AGTTTGGGTGGGTTTGGTTCATTTGCAGCCCTTTTATATAAAAGTGTAACTGTAACCATCATGGAGAGAGATGTGTATGGGAGTGACTTGTTGATATTGCCCTTTGTTTGAGAAGCAATTTATAATAGGTTTGTCATAAATGTGAAAGGCTGTCATTCAGCCTGTAATGTGCTCCTTTTTAACTTCGGGCACCCGGCCCTTTAAATGTCTCTGCACAGCTCTGGAAAATACTCCAGGGCTGGTTATGTTCAGAGAAGAAGTTGCTATGGCTTCTTATAATGAAAGTTGTATTTGTGTTTGGAACCGAAGGCTGAGTTTATCCACTCGCTTACCCTTAAACATACGAAAGTCACATAACCTGCTTTCTGGAACACTCCCTGGCCATGCATAATGTGTATGTATAATAAGTCAGCAAGCATATGATGCCTAGTGTTTATTGTGTAGTGCAGAGGATTTCAAACCTGTCCTGAAGGAACCCAAGCACTGCACATGTTCTATGTCTCCCTTATCAGATGCTCCCAATTCAGGTTTTGTAGTGTAGCAATAAGCTAATGAATGAAATCAGGAGTGTGAGATGAGAGAAAGATACAAAATGTGCAGTACTGGGGGTCCTCCAGGACAGGTTTGAAAATCCCTGATGTAGTATATTCCAGCCTTAACATCTCACGTTTCAATTCAATGGTTCAGGTATGCTTGATTAGGGTAACTGTCTATCTATCTAACCATCTATTTGTTTGTTTATTTGTTTGTTTGTTGGGGATTCCTTGTGAGTAGAATCACCTGTTAATTTTAGGCCTCCTTGTGTTTGATGTGACTGTTCATCGGCACCAGCTCCATCACCGTCTTCAAAATGGCCTTAAAGCAACACAAAGCAGCATCTTATTTCAGGGCGTGACACATCAGCATCTAGACCATGGCATTATTCCCTCCCTCAAATATTTTGCTAACTACTTCTTCTACAAGTTTGGTTTGGAGGTACGTGAAGTTGGCATACTTACTTACTAACTTCATTCATTCATTCAGTTAGTTACTTAGCTAGTTAGTTAATTTCATTTCATTTCATTGTATTTTAACCATTAAATGAAGCTCGTGAGATTTAATATTTATTTTACAAAAGGGTTCTTCAGGCAAAGACAGACAGCATTCTTACTTAAGCATGAAAACATTTGAATGTAAAACAAACATTAATTCACTTATACAAAAAAAAAAAAAAACAGTTACATTCAGGTAAAGCCAAACCCAAATAATTTAAAATACACTTACATTTCTGTTCAGTACTGATAAGTTGATATAAAATGGCGAAAACACACAGCTATTAACACAGAGCATTGATACTGCATGGGGGAGCGGGTTTCACGGTATTTACAAATTGCCATATGAACACTATAGAGAAAAAAGTGTCCCAAAAATGTTTTTTTTTTTTTTTTTTTTTACCATAGAAAATTTCTGAGTATGGTCAATTTTTTATTTCAGTTTAATAATCATTTCAGTTCAGGATTAATTGAAATTCTCGTATTTTTAATCTCCAATCTGTTATTTATCAGTTTATCAGTTAGAAGACTCGTTTTAAACCGTTTAAATGCACAGATGTCACTGCACTACAATGTGCTATTATAAAACTATGCTATTTTATGACATTGGTAATGTTATTTACTCTAATTAATTTGATGACTTTTAAAGGAAAACAACAATAAACAGGTGAATAAGGACTGACAGTCAGTGTTTACATTTTGAAAAAAATAATTTCTGAAAATGTAAGTTTTTTTGGCTGGTTTATGTCTCTTGTTCTGTGAGAGCTGTGTGTGAAGGGAGCAAAGTGTGTCTTTGTGTTTTTCTAAACTTCTAAATGTGTTTCTTCATTTATTTTTCCACATTTATTTTCTGTATCAGGTGTGTTTTGTGGTAGCAGTAAATGTCATTGGCCAGCGAATGGATATCTGTGCACTTCTGCACTCTTTTGCTCTAATTGCTGTTCTGTCACGACGTCGTAGAAAGGCCATAGGAGAAGTGTGGCCAAAATACTGCTGCTTCATTGCAAGTTTCATGGTGCTGCAATACCTGCTCTGCATTGGCCTACCACCAGCGCTCTGCATTGGTCAGTTAATAAACATTTACTGCTGCAAACTTCTAGTAATCACTGCTAATGTAAAGTGCATTTTCTGATTATTATTTTGACTGGTACAAAAGGGGCACATTTAATTGTAGTTCTGTTATAACAACTCTTAAAGGAATTGGAATAGTAATGTATGTGACAACGTTAATGGTCTTAGCAGATTAGATCTGCTGCGCTGCTGTGCCAGAGCAAGTACAAAGATTTACTGATGCCAATACATCCAGAACATTCCTCTGTGCATATAAGAAATAATGCTGCTACACATATAACGTATATGAAATAACCTCCATACAGCGTGCCCATAGCACATCTATACAGGTGGAGCTGGGGAAGGTGAAGGGTTTCTGAAGCACACTGCAACAGTAACTGCTACAGCAAACACTAGTCATATATTTGAATGTTGAGCAGGCTTTCGATACAGGAAAGAACCAGTCCAGCTGTGCCATATGATGTCATTAGTTCAGATTGAGTTAGACCTAGCAGACTGTGCCATCTAGAGTTTGATGCCAGAACTTTGTATTTATGTAGTGCATATTGAAACATTTAATGTTTAGAGAGTTACACATGAACAAACTTACACTGTGATATTATAAACAGCTGTTGTACTACTAAATAAGCCAGCAGCATGACTTTTTTACCAGCCTATGATGACACAGGTTAGCTGTCATTGGTTCAACTTGCAACAGCTCAGGTTCTGCTAACTCTCTTACACCCTCTTTACCTTCTGTGTTGTCTGTAAGTTTTCTTTGGTTTCTGTTAATTATATAGGCTTACTGGTAGTTAATTCATGGCTTACTGGTCATTCCAGAAGATATGTGCCTTTTACACTTGGCAAAATTAAAAACTAAAATAAGTTGAATCATTTTTAATGAATACACCTTTAAGCCTCTAAGTGCCAAAGTCACAAAATTGAGACAAGACGTCATACTTAATAAAACAGACTGCAGTTCCTAATATGGTGTAATACCATGTTCGCTCCTGCAGGGCCGTGTTCTGCAGAGTTTAGCTCCAAACCTAATCAAACACACCTGAAGCAGCTAATCAAGATATTTTTAGGTATACGTGAAACTTCCAAGCAGGTGGGTTAAGGCAAGTTTGAGCAAAACTCAGCAGGACACTTCCAGGATCAAGTATGATGACCCCCGGTGTAATATCTTATTTGTATTCCTTCCTATTAGATGGCAAATGTGTAGTACTTCAAAATTACACCATGTTTCTTTTCAAAGTGTTTGAGGAAATAGCAGAGCAAGTGAGTGATCGTGTCATTGAAGTGGAAGCTGTTCAGTTCATAGCGTGCAAGTTAATTGTAAGATTTGTGAGAGAAAATACAGAGACTACAGCAGTCAGAGTGGTTGTATTTTAAATCTTATAGAAATTTGAACTGCAGTGCTAGTTAGACACACAGAGACATCAAAAACCAGCACATTAATCTCAACAATGGTGACAATCAACAAAATGCTTCATGCTGCAATGCTTGAGAAACTCCCATGAGCAGTACGAGTAATTATTGTCACCACTGCTAAGAATCATATGATAAATGTTCCTGTCTAAAAGCCTAATCAGGATTTTTATTTCTTAATATTAAAGCATTATGAAGAACTTTTTTTTTTCTTCTTTAATGAATTTAATAAACCAAAGAGAGAATGAGACCTAGACTAAAACCAGAAAGATTTAAAGAAGGAATATTCATTCAGCATAAGCTAATCTGCCATTTCAAGGTTTGATTCAGCATTGCACAAATGTTTGCTGTGAAACAATATTGCTCAAGAGCCCAACTAAAGCAAACACTAAGCAGTTATGGTGGAAATGTTGTTTTTTTCTTTTTTTTCCAGTTGATTTCTTCCAAGACTGTGGCTTAAGTCAGTTCTTGTGTTTCTCTTTTCTTCAGTGATGTTGATTGTTAACAGCAGGTGTTTATCAATAATGCACAATCATCATTTAATTACTCCCCTAATTATCTCATTAAGTACACAGTAGTTAACCTAATATAAACTGTGACCAAATCAAGTGTTAGGTAAGTACAGTGAGGACTATAGAGATAGGACCTGAATCATTCTGAGAAATATAAGAAAAACATGTCCTAATGAAAGCATTTCACTCTCTGTTAGATTATCCCTGGAGGAAGTCATCTGTGGCTCTGAGCTCTAATCTGATAAAGTGGCTCTATCTGCCAGACTACGCCATGATTCCCAACGCCAACTTCATTCTCTGTGACTTACTCCATCCCACCACATTAAATCAGCATATCTTCCTAGAAAAATGTGTGTATCACTCTCATTTTCTTATTTCTTTTCTTCTTCAGATGACTGTTTGTTGTTGGTGGTGGCATCTCTGCAGTGGCAGGTCTTTGAGGATGAAAATCAGGCTTGTGTGAGACTCCTGGCAGGAGAGAATGTGGAGATAAGCCGGAATCTGGATCCGCAGACACTCAACCAGTACACTCCTGTCAACAACTTTCTTCATTGCCGGTATGTGTTTGTTTTTCATTAGTGTACATTTTCACAATAATAATAATCATTTGCCAGCCAGTGACAGCATTTTTGACTATTTAAACAAAACTTCCATGGCCTCCAGAATATTTTATGAATATCTAAACATATAATGTGTGTGTTATGATCAGCTGGAAGTGCCAGCTCAGGCCACTGGATGGCAATTCAGCGCCCTACGAACTCTGCGTGTGTTTTTCTCTGTTTTCATGCGCAGACTCATTCCCATGTACTCATGTCTCCGCCCATATCGTTTGTTGTCATGATATTTCATTCTTCTCTCCACCCAGTATCACGTGTATAAAATGCCCCGGATGTCTATGTGTATTCACGGTTCGTTAAGTGTGTAATGTGATATCCTGTTTCCAGAGTTTCCGTGTTTCCCTTGCGTTCTTTGTTTTCGTGTATTGCCCTGTTTTTGGATTACCTGTTGCCGACTCACTGCTTTCCTGACCATCCGCTTGTCTTTGCCTACGCTATCTCTGTTTGCCGGTGATTGACCCTGTCTGTTTGTTTCTCGAGTTTCTCTTAAAGGAATAAACCAAGCCAGGGAAACTCTGTATTACTCCACTATGCTGGATGCTGCTGAACTGAAACTTTCTGCGCATTCACCAGACAAGTCTGGACAAGTTCGACTCGCGCATACGTGAGGCAGGGAATTTTGCACAGGTCCGCCAGTGGCTGCACGGCCTCAGGAGACGTCGGTCCCAGCCATAGAGTCTCCAGATGTTCCATTGGTGGCTGCACAACCCACGGAGGTCTGTGAGCCATTGTCTTGCCCTGAACCGGCCTGGACTGAGCCTGCCACAGAGGTCTTAGAACTTTTGCCTGGCTCTGAGCCTGCCATAGAGGCCTATGAACACTGTCTGGTCGGCCCTGGAGGGCATCTCCGCTGTCTGGTTGGCCCAGGTGGGCTTCCCCGCCGTCTGCTCCACCTTGGAGGGCAGTCCCGCCTTCTGGTCCGCCCAGATGGGCATCTCCGCTGTCTGCTCCGCCTTGGAAGGTGTGTCTGCCGTTTGATCCGGCCAGGTGGGCATCTCCGCCGTCTGACCCGCCCTGGAGGGCGTCTCCTCCGTCTGCGCCGCCCAGGTGGGCTTCTCCGCCGTCTGCGCCGCTCCACCCTGGAGGGCGTCTCCTCCATCTGATCCACCCTGATGGGCGTCTCCACCATCTGATCCGCCCTGGAGGGCGTCTCCTCTGCCATTGGTTCCGCCCAGGTGGGCTTCGCCGCCGTCTGCTCCGCCCTGGTGGGCGTCTCAGTCGTCTGCACCGCCCAGGTGGACTTCTCCGCCGTCTGCCCCGCCCTGGGGGGCGTTCCCTCCGGCTCCTAAGTCTGGAGCATCTGGAAGCCGCTCCTTTGAGGGGGGGCTATGTTATGATCAGCTGGAAGTGCCAGCTCAGGCCACTGGATGGCACTCCAGCGCCCTACGAACTCTGTTGTGTGTTTATCTCTGTTTTCATGCCCGGACTCATTCCCATGTACTCATGTCTCCGCCCATCTCGTTTGTTGTCATGATATTATGCCCCGGATGTCTATGTGTATTCACGGTTCGTTAAGTGTGTAATGTGATATCCTGGTTCCCGAGTTTCCGTGTTTCTTGCATTCTTTGTTTTCGAGTATTGCCCTGTATTTGGATTACCTGTTGCCGACTCACTGCTTTCCTGACCATCCGCTTGCCTTTGCCTACGTTGTCTCTGTTTGCCGGTGATTGACCCTGTCTGTTTGTTCCTCGACCCACCATTAAAATGTTGCAGATGAATCCGCACGCCTCCTCGCCTCCTTATCATTACAATGTGACCCTGGAGCACAAAACCAGTATTTAGTCACATGGGTGGCCAACAATACATTGCTTCTGTGCCAAAAATCATTAAGATAATAAGTAAATATTATAAATTTCTTACAGTAAATACATCAAAACTTAATTTTTAATTTAAAGACCCATAGTCACATGTATCAAAAGAAGTAACAGAGCCTCTTTGAAATGTTACATGTCCATTAGCAATACTTCTTTCATTTACTCCTGCCACTTCTTTGCATGCTTTTTGGATTAATTATTATTTTATATTTATGTAATTGTTGTAATATATAGAACCTTATTATAAAATGTTACCAAATAGTTTTTACGGTTGTCATTTATTGCATTGGTTTAGTACAGTGTAAATACCAATATATGTCTAATGTTGTGAAATGCCTTTGTGTGTGCTTTCAGATCATACCTGGACATGTTGAAGCTGTTTGCATTCAGTTACTTCTTCTGGCTGGTGTTGTGTCTCATCTTTATCACTGGAACCACAAGGATTAATATCTTTTGTCTGGGCTATTTGGTCGCCTGTTTCTATTTCATGCTATTTGGAGGCACGTTACTGCTGCAGCCAGTGCAATATGTGCTCAAATTTTGGGACGGTCTCATAGCTTACACCTGTGTGGTCATCAGCCTCAAGAACATGCTCTCTGTAAGTACAGTATTCAGTTTTTCTCACAGTCTGTATTATCTTACCGCAACTAAGAGAGGCTTGAAACCATAACCATACTGTGCTTACTTTGGAAATTTAAAATACTCTACTAATTGTACAAATACTAGTGTTTCCACAATTTAAATGCTGTTTCTATACAGGCCAAAATAACACAAAGGACCATACACATAAAGCAACTACATATCAGGGTTCTGTCACTTTGGTGTTGTGTTATTCATGGTTTTGTGACAGAGCCCTGACACTCCCGTAATTTCTTTTATTTTCTGTGAGCATGCAGCTTCAAGGGTGCCCTCTTGTCTGCGTGCATGGTTCCCCTTCAGTCGAGTCACTCCGACGTTACATATGGGAACTCACATGAAAGACCAATCACCTCTGAGCCTTATTGAAAAGGCCAATGAACATTAGCGTGCACGGATTGCATCCACCTGCAAAAGACTGACACTGAGTGCACAGTTGTGCCACGAGGTCTCCCCTGGGCAAAGCGGGATCGAAAAAGAGCAATTTCTCACGGCCGTCGAAAGACATGCTCCCGGTATGTCTTTCCGACCGTGCGCTTCCGGGTGCGGTAGTTTCCTCATCTCTCTGCACGGACACGAACGCTGCCTCACATGTCTGGGCCGAGATCATGCTGGGGCAGTGTTCGTGGATGAATCATGCGTTCATTGCGAATGCATCACCATGACTACAGTGAGGTCCCGCCTCTCGCTCGCAAGGCAGCTCCCCTCGCCTTCTTCCGGCGGCAGATCGTTGAGCCGCAAAGATTTTTCGGCAGCCGCTGCGAGGCGCTTGAGGAACCTCGTGCTGACCACGCAGAATGTTCCGCTGGGCATAAAAACCCCACTGACTTCTGCCCCGTCACGTAGTCCCGTAGTGTTACCGGAGCAGATTGCTTCCCCGCACAGCAGGCCGAGCATCCCAGAAAGATGAGGGAGAGTCGGCTGGTAAGGTGGATGACTCGCCAGGACAGCGCCCCTCCACGGTCGCTGTCTGTCCGAGCCGGACACTGAACTGTTTGCTATGCTCCTCTGAGCCGCCGAGGGGATCGGATTGGGGGTGTCTATGGTTCCCCCGTCCGATCCCTCGAGGCTGGATGATTGGTTTCTGGGGCTTCATATGAGACTGCTTCAGCGCTGGTTACACGATCGAGTCCCGAGATGAGAATAGTACCGTGGCACACTCCGGATTAGCGTTTTCCTGTAGTGTCACCGCCTATTCAGCCCGTGGTCAGACCCTGCCTTCCTACGGGCTGGAGTCCCCTAGGACAGGTGTCCAGGCATGTGGTCATCCACACAAATGCCTCCTCCATAGGTTGGGGCGCTGTATGCAACGGTCAAGCAGCTTCGGCTCCCTTCGTATGTCACAACTCACCCGCCATCTGCTCCTGTGGAGTCAGACGTGGCTGAAATCGCTGCGCGCCATTCACATTCTGGGAGAGCTCAACCATGCAGCCGACCAGCTCTCACGGCAGCCCACCCACCCCGGAGAATGGCAATCCGCCCCCAGGCAGTCCAGCTGATTTGGAGTCACTCCGGCGAGGCCAAGGTAGATCTCCTTGCCTCCTCCGAGTCCGCCCACTGCCGGCTTACTACTCCCTCACAGAGGCCCAAGAAGCCCTCGGCAGGGACATGTTGACACACAGCTGGCCTCCGGGGCTCAAGTACGCCTTTCCCCCAGTGAGCCTCCTTGCACAGATCCTGTGCAAGATCAGGGAGGGCGAGGAGCAGGTCTTGCTGGAAGCACTGTATTGGCCCTCCCGGACCTAGTTTGCCAATCTGGTCTCCTCGCGGCAGCCCCTCCCTGGAAAATCCCCTTTTGGAAAGACCTCCTTTCTCAGGGTAAGGGCACGATCTGGCACCCGCGCCCTGACCTGTGGAACCTGCGCGTCTGGTTCCTGGACGGGACGCGTCAGATCTCTCCGGCTTTTCACAAGCCATGATAGATACTATTTCTCAGTCTAGAGCTCCCTCCACGAGGTAGGCCTATGCACTGAGGTGGGGTCTGTTCATTGACTGGTGTTCCTCTCGCGGAGAGGACTCACAGAGATGCCTGATTGCAGTAGTGCTTTCTTTCCTGCAAGAAAAGTTGGAGCGCAGGCTGTCCCCTTTGACTCTCAAAGTGTATGTTGCTACCATCGCAGTATATCATGATGCAGTAGATGGAACATCCCTTGGGAAGATGTCTGTAGAGCTGCGGGCTGGGTGACACTGAATACCTTCGTGGGGTTCGATAATTCCCGCATTGAGCCTGTGTGCTCCCGTGTCTTAAGTTAGACATCAGATGACCGGGAGGCCGGCTGGTGTCGGCTTGCTGCTCCATTCCTACGGGATCCGTGCGCTATTCTCCCAGAATGATCCCCATGGCGAAACCCTGGGTCCTCTTGCCCCGCAGTCAGGACTAGAAGCACAGTAGTCCCTGGCTGTGCTCCTACTGGGTCTCCCTCGCCCAGTAGGTTGTGGCTACACATCTCAATATCTCCACGGTCAGCCAGAAGGCCGTGTTTCCCTTCATATATCTCTGACTCCACAGATATATTGAATTATTCAAATTCTTCATGTAGAAACAGAAAGTAAAAGCATGTGCTCCGCCCCCCAACCCCTGCTTCAGTAACAACTGGGCATTCCTGTGGGGCCCCCTTATTTGGCCCCCAGGGCGTTGGGAAGGTTACGTGCAGATCCTTCTGCTGACATGTTCGTCCTGCTGGCACGAGGGTCTCTGCTTAACGCGGCCTCTGGGTCGTGGCCTTTTCCACGGGTCTGTTCCCATATGTAACGTCGGAGTGACTCGACTGAAGAGGAACGTCTAGGTTACGAAGGTAACCCTCTTTCCCTGAAGGAGGGAACGGAGACATTACATCCCCTTGCCGTGACCCCGGGTCGCGCTGACGCCGGGCTGCGGCTTGGCTCCTCAGCGAAAAACTAACAGGTGCACTGCATTCGCTCTCTCTTATACTCGCGCTGTGACTAGATGCAGCTGGATGCGATCAGTGCACGCCAATGTTCATTGGCCTTTTCAATAAGGCTCAGAGGTGATTGGTCTCTCATGCGAGTTCCCATATGTAATGTTTCCATTCCCTCCTTCAGGGAACGAGGGTTACCTTCGTAACCTAGACGTTTTGTGTTGGAGCGTGGTGTTCAGATCGCGGTAATCAATGTCTTGAGTTTCAGTTTTGTGTTGGGGTTCAGACACTCATGCTCCATGTTCTGTCTTAATTGTGGGAGCGTGCAGTCTCGAGTTCACTCGGGCTGTATGCTCTTCTGTGTTGTCTTGTGGTGTTGCACCCAGTTCGTGTTTTATAGGCTGTGTGTATTCATGTTATGTCTTGTGCTGTGTGGCACGCAGCTTGTGTTTTTCAAGAGCTGTGTGCTTTCATGTTGTGACGTCTTGTGTGAACACGCAGCTTATGAATTTTCTCATTAGCTGTGTGTTCGTGTCTTGTTTTATACATGGCCAGTTATTGGTTTTGCTCGTGTTTTTGTTTTGTGTGAGCACATGGCTTTTGTCTTTTGTTTCCTGTTTGCCATGTTCTCTCATGTCAATTGTCTTGACCCAACCATCTTGTTCCCTGATTATTGGTGTATTTGCCCCACCTGTTTTGCCTTGTTACCCTCCTCATTTGCTCCCTATATAATCTTCTTGTGTTTTGCAGTCTAGTGTCAGTTTGACGTTGTTATTACCCACCGATATTACCCGCTTGTGCCTTGCCTTGCCAGTCTTTCCCCCACTGGGAAGTTTTTGTTATTTGTTTTATTTTTAATAATAAAAACCTAAACCTCTGCACTACTGAGTCCTCGCCTCATCCCTTATCCAACTCTGACACTGCATTAGCCAAGATACAATTGTTCTACTCAAAAGTGCATATGACTACTTCACATCAGGAGATGTACAGTAACTGCTTGATTGTTTATGGGGTGCAGTCTAAAATGTGTTAGTGCTTTCTTTTTGTTTTTTTGTTTTTTTTTAAACCCACTATTTTTCCACATAATTTACTTTTATTCCACACCGCTCTGTCCCTTCTCTGGAAAACGCACTGATCATTTCCTGTTTTTCTGAAATATGCCGAAATACGCAGTGGGCTGAGATTGCGCATGTGCTCCGGTTGTATTGTAATCAGGGATGCCGTCTATAATGCTTATCAATTTGAGCATGATTGAGAGACAGAGGATTTTAGCAGGGCTTGACATTATCTTTTTTGCTCACCAGCCACTGTGGCTAGAGGTTTTCCAAATTTACTAGGCACTCAGGATTTTGGCCACAATTTTCTTGATGGGAAATTGAATTTTATAATACCTTAATAAAGACTTAATACCGCATATAAATATTTTTGACCTATTTGAAGGGCATTTACCTCATATAATTAATATAATAAAAATCTTACAATCATATCACCAATGTTACCTGTTTCCAATCATAAATCAGCATCTACAAAATCGATCATTCAACTGCAGAAGAAACAAGTGTCTGGAGCAGAATGCATTTACACTTGCATACAAACATAACAGCATGATGTTGTGAGTTCGATTTTAATATGCATACATATATATATA
>JAUMHE010000212.1:152264-169226 GCA_032359235.1 Enteromius mattozi | reverse complement strand
GTTGCCATGGAATCAGAGGCCTGTTTTGCCTTCCTGAGGTGTTAGCTGCCTTTCGGGGGAAGGGTCCACAGACCCTCGTAGTTGCAGTTTGAGTTACCCCTTGGGCTGGGTAAAGTAGTATTAAAGATTATTTGTTAAATGTAACAAATAGTTTGTGTCTGATTGGTTCAAATGCTACACAGGTTTGATATAGGCAAAGCACAAGAATAGTCCAGAGTGGTAGCGAGGGTCTGTTGACTGGATAACAGTCCAAAGGGGCAAAACAGGGCAATAATCCAAAGGCAAGGCAAGGCAAGGTCGGTACACAGAGGAATCAAAAACACAGAAAACAAGAATCTCTGGAAATGCTTCGTACAAGGGGAAAACACTCAATACTCGGCGCTAGGCTACAAACACAAACTGTGGAGACAATGGGTTAACAAGTGGACGGAGTTGACCAATCGCTATAGTGACAAACAAGGGCATAACGGAGCACAGACACAATGGGAAGGCATACTACATACTGACAATCAGAATCTTTACAAGAATATGTCAACTTATTCTACTAACCCTAAACCTACCCTATCAGTCTTAGTTAGGTGTTAATTAGAATTTAGTTTAGTTAATTAATGAGAATTAATTAGTGTAGTTACAAAGTTACTTATAGTTTGTAGAATGTCTAAGGGGACAATTAAAATATATATATATATTTCCTTTTTACGTATATGCATTTAATTGTTGATTTTTGTATTGTTTTCTCTCCTTTTCTTATAGAGCACATACTTAAGCGAACACTTGACACTCTGAAATTTTTATGGGTTTTTCTAATCCGTCTTACTGAGGATATAATATCTGGTCTGAAGTCACTCTGTAAAGACAGCTTGGATATCTCTAAAGTGCTTCGCTTTGAGAAAACTCTACTGAGCATACAACAAAATAAGGTAAAGTTAGTATGCCAGTCATATTTTATTCCATTGCTTGCCTACAATGATTTGAAAGGTTATTTAAATAATGCATCTTACCTTGCTCAACATCTTACTTTATATGCATGTAGTATGTAAGTATGTATGTATGAATGAATGTATTCATTCCCAATTTTAATTACGATTACCAAGTTTGGTTATTGAATTGTATTCATAAGCACTGTTTGTATTATATTTATATCAAACATCACATACATGGTATGACCTACTTTGCTTAACAGTAACAACATGAGCAACATATAAAAGAACATTCAATTAATGGGCAACAACTCTGGTGGACATTCCGGTAGTCAGCATGCCAATAGTTTTTCACTTTTAGTTGATGATTCTTTGATCTCCCCATCTACTCAAGTCAAAAGTTTGGGTGTCATCCTAGATAGTACTCTATCTCTTGAAAAGCATGTGAATAATATTCCTCAGTCTGCGTATTTCCACTTACGGGACACCAGCAGGCTCCATCCATTCTTTACAACAAATTCCACAGCTATTCTTGTACATGCTTTATTTACTTCACACATTGACTTCTGTAACTCCCTTCTTTTTGGGTTACCCCACAAACTCCTTCATAAGCTTCAATTGGTCTAAAATTCAGCTGCCTGGATAATTACACAAACCTCTTCTAGACTGAGAGGGATCCATTTGCAGTAGTTTATTAGAGTAACCAGGCAACAGAGTCAAACACCAGCAAACAGGAATATCAGAGACAGGGCAAGGCAGGGTCGGTACACAGGCAGGGATCAGGGCAGGCAGTAATTGCACTCTTCCTCAAAAATTGTGACATCTGTGGCATTGTGCTGTGTGATAAAACTGCACATTTTAGTTGGCCTTTGGCCTTTTATTGTGACCAGCCTAAGGCACACCTGTGCAATAATCATGCTGTCTAATCAGCATCTTGATAAGCCACACCTGTGAGGGTTATCTCGGCAAGGGAGAAGTGCTCACTAACACAGATTTAGACAGATTTGTGAACAATATTGGAGAGAAATAGACCTTTTGTGTACATAGAAAAAGTACTTCTTTGAGTTCAGCTCATGAAAAATGGGGGCAGAAGTGTTGCGTTTATAATTTTGTTCAGTGTGTGTGTGTGTGTGTGTGTATATACACACACATATGTATATATAAGGGCTTGTAAGCGATTAAAAAAAATTATCGAATTAATTACATGATGTGGCAATTAATTAATCCAATCAATCGCAAATTAACAAAAAGGCATTTTTGCCTCATATCTTGAATTTTAGGGAGATTCTAACTATATTTTCTAGGCTCTATCACTCAGTAAGTTGCCTCATATTTGTCATAAATCAACTGTATGGTGACCCAAATAGGTCTGGGGCGTAATTAATCAAAATTACTCAAATTAATGCATTAAATTACCAGCCCTAATATATATATCTATATATATATATATATATATATATATATTTAATATACTCATTATAATCATTTGGCTCATGGCTCATGGCTCATGGCCAAAAATATTGCCACCCTTCATAAATATGATCAAAGAAGGCTGTGAAAATTCATCTGCATTGTTAATCCTTTTGATCTTTTATTTTAGAAAATCACAAATACCTAACCTTTCATTGGATAATAAGAATTTAAAATGGGGGGTGGGGGGATAATTTTGAAATAAATGTTTTTCTCTAATACACATGGACCACAATTAATGGCGTCCTTTTATTCAATACTTTTTGAAACCTCTGTTTGCCAGTTTAACAGCTCTAAATGTTCTCCTATAATGCCTGATGTGGTTAGAGATCACCTGACAAGAGATCAGACACCATTCCTTCATCTAGAATCACTCCAGACCTTTTAGATTCAGCTTCATGTTGGTGCTTCTTCTCTTCAGTTTACCTCACTCCTCTCCTACAGTGTTCAGGTCAGACTGGAATAGCCAGCAGAAGCTTGGCTCAGTGATCCATTTTTTGTGTTGTTTTTGAGGTTTGTGTTTGGATTACTGTACGGTTGGAAGATCCAAACATGGCCCATTATGAGATTTCTAACAGAGTCAGTCACTTATTGATTTTTTATCTGTTGGTATTTGATAAAATCCATGATGCCATGTGTTTAAAAAATTTGTCCAGGACAGAAATATCTAAAAAATCCAGCAGTATATTTTATTGCACACATGGGCTATTTTTTATTCCTGTGTTCACCAAACCCATCTTAAGTGTTTGCTGCTAAAAAGTGCATGTTTTTTAGTTTCATCTGATCATAGAAGCCAGTTCCACTTAAAGTTCCAGTCGTGTCTGACAACTGAATATGCTGGAGTTTGTCTTTGGATGAGCGAGGAGAAATTTTCTTGAAGCCCTCCCGAAAAACATGCTGTGATGTAGGGGCTGTTTGACAACAGCAAGGTTTTCTGACCTCGAGACTCAACTATTTTTTGCGATTCTCCAGCTGTGGTCCTTGGAGAGTCTTTAGCCACTCAAACTCTCCTTCTCACTGTGCATTAGGACGATATAGACAAACATGCTCTTCCAGGCAGTTTCATAATGTTTTTCGTTGGTTGAAAATTCATAATTATTTCCCTAATGGTGGAAATCGTCATTTTTATTGCTCTAGCTCTTTTCTTAAAGCCACTTCACTAATTTGTGAAGTTCAATAATCTTTGTACAAAAATGTATGTTTTTAGACTTGCAAATGTAAGATTTTTTTTTTTTTTTTAGCAGAGTAGGTCATACATGGCTACTACATAACACTACAACAGGTACCTCTTAGTTTTTAAAATACTTACAGTATAAATAATTTGTAATTTTCCAGGTTGTTTCCCCTTTATTCCCCAAATTTAACATATTATTCCTTTAACGTAAAGTGTTTAAGTACACTACAAATACAAAAAAGTTATGCTTTAAATTCTGTTTACTAATACTGTAAATTATGGGCTGTATGTGCATAACTATATAACACTATTTTAGTCTTAATGTTATATATAAGCTGCTGTGCTCCTAAAGAACGAAACTAAACACTCTTTTAAATGTCCACCAATATTGATCAACAGTTACAATGGTATCATTCTGCATGTACAGTACAATCTGAGAGATTTCCGTTCCAGTCGAAAGCTCACTCAATCTGAACTTAATACATTGACACTAGCTGCATCTGAAATCAATCACTTGCTCACACATTTATTGCTTTCTAAATATGCTTTTATGTGGGCTGAATAAATTCTCATTTGTAGTTAGACAGCCTCAGCATTATAAATAGTACTGACAAGTAAAAGAGATAATATTGCTGCCAAAATTATGTTATAAAATTATGTTGTTGGTTTTTTCTTTCAAACTACACATCATTAACCATTGCTTAAACCATCTTTTAGAATGATTTTGTCATTTTGTCAACTGTCATCTAAACTAAAAAAGGGATCAGTATGTCCCACCCTGGTTTATTGTTAATTGGAAATATCGCAAAGCATAAAAAGAGAAACCTGAATAGTTCATGTGTGTAAGGGCTGTTTTATTCTTGACCATTTATTTAATATAAAATAAAAGTTGAAATGAAGTGAAGTTACTGGATTAAAGTGAGTGGACCATAATGTGAAGCAGCTAGATTTAATGACTTATTAATTATTTTCTACAATAATTTTTAGTAAAACTTTTGTTTTGTCAGGGCAGGGATGTCTCTCATGACAGTATTCATCAATTCTACAAAAACTGGCTCTCCAGACAAGATACAGAGGCATCACTGGCAACAGCCAAAGAGGATCTAGAAGAAATAAACACACCATATCCAGCCATGAGCAGCTACCGATGTGGCTATGTCAAACTCAGCAGTGTCCACTCATGGGGCAGCAGTCTTTCCAGGTACGCCAAGAACATTATTCACATATGGTATTAATTTTGGTAAAGCACTTACAGGATCTGATGAACTCAGAATGGATAAACAGAAGTCGAAATATGATGAAACAAATCGTGAGTATTACTGTGAGGTGTAAACAAGTGTGAAGGAATGAATAAACACAATGTTTGATGTTCGATAAATACTACATTTTGATCATTTAATGGAGATTTTTTTTGCCCATCCCTTTGTACTCTCACAGAACTTTCATCCATAAATGCGTAGCACAAATCGGAACATCTGTGTTGTGCTGTTCTGTTGTAAGTAATCGTAATGATTCTTAACTGCATCTATTTTCAGAAAGCCAAATAAAGCTTTTGCTTCGGCGCAGAAACACATGGCGTCTTCCTGATATGCATCAACACTACAGCGGTTAATGAAACCACACCCTCTTTCTTTGTGTAACCATATGGGCAACCATTTTTACTTCAGGCATGAAGTAAGCTGTCCGGGAAGTACTTTCTCTAGTGGATAAATACACTGTAGCTGCTAGATCTCAGTTGTCAAAATCACATTATGTTTGATGCAAAACTAGTCTGTCTAAATCAAATGAAATGATTTCATGCTTTCACAAGCAAAGACATTTTTTAAAAGTCTTCTGAAAACACATCTTTGTAAATTTTTGATACATGCCCTATAAATTATCATTTTGTAACTGGCACTGCATGTGGAGGGGTGGCTTCAATGTCTCGATCAGCGGAAGACTGCTCAACCCTCCTGGACATTGGATGAGGGGGGCTTTTAGGTTTGCTCTTACCTCCTCACTTTCTGTAGCTGACTCTGAGGGCGACGTATTTGTCTCACAGCTAAGGAGAAGCAGAACTGAATAGCTCAGTGTCTCTGTCTGTGTTGTAAGAAGCCTGAATGCCAAGCCATCCATTGCCTTTTAAAAGCCAGAGCCCATCAGTAAGCCAAGGGATCTCAAGTCCCCTGTTTCTGTTCAGTACAAGGATGTTTTCTTGGACACAATGACTTCCATCAATCTCCTCCCAGGCACTTCTCTGCTTAAAGGATGTCGGTACTCCCTGTCTTGTCCTAACAGAGTAGCCCTGGCTAAGTATATTAAAGAATCCATAAATGTCAGCCTCATCCATCCCTCTTCCTCACCTGGGTTCTTCTTTGATGAGAAGAAGAATGACTCCCTTTGGCCTTATCAGCTTCTTCTAATAGACATCACCATAAGAAACAGCTATCCTCTGTCCTCTTCTCTGCCTCTCATATTGGCAATGTTCCAAGAACACTAAGCCGAATGCCCTTTCTCATGAGGGCAGGGAGAGGGAGGACGTGCAGAGGGGGAGGAGCTGAGGGGCTGACTGGAGGGTCATTTATTAGCTTAGGTGGAGCGTTACAAAATAAGTTTTCTGGCAAGCCAGCAGTCTTGCATGTGAATTTAACTTTTTGACAGTTCCTTTATGAACTTGCTAAATAAAATACTAAAATGTAAAAATGCATCTACGCTCACGAGAAAGATTTAAAAATGATCTCATATTTGCATCTCTTGGTAAATAATCCATTGTGCAACAGCAGATAGAGAGAAGCAGATAAATTGTCAGTGCAGAGTTTTCAGATCAGGCAGAGAAATAAGTCTGATCAGTCAGAGCCCTTCAGGAGTCAGAGACAACAGCAACAAGGCCAAGTCAGACTCAGGGGCTTGGAGGACTGACAGAGAGCAAGACAGGACATGAGCAATAACGATCTGACAACACTACACAGAACCACCAGCCAGATATAGGCAGTGCAGACGAGCGACAACTGTGACCGCTTTGATTAACTTGTCAAGTGTGCAGTGTAGAATTTTATTAATTTCAACAACTTTACAGATGCTGGATATCTTTAGTCTCTGGCTGAGTCCAATGCATCTGACACATTTTTTTTTTCACTGACACACCCCCCACTCTGAAACTCTGGGCTTAAAGAACGTCTTTGTGGAGGCTTTCATGTGCTTTCAACTCTTAAATATGATGTATCCGACATGATTTGAACACACCCTCAGACACAGAAATGAGCACACAGACCCATGAACCGTGACAGACGTATTGCAAAATGTCTTCCAGATGTAAATAGTGATGTCAAATAAACGTCTCAGAGATGTATGTGTGCTATCAGGGATAAATAATTAGTTATTTGTTTCTGTATTTAAGTTTGAACAATGATTGGTCTGAGTAAGGGTCTTTTATCTCCATTTTTTGGTCACTCCGCTTTTTAGTGGACTGACCAATGCAGAGGTGTGAATTCTAAGAGGAAATTGTTTCTTTGTTTCACCCAACACCTTTTTTTGCATGTTTATTAAGAAGATTATTTATTCTAAGATACCTGATTTTGATACCTGGCATGCCAGAATTTGGAAAACATTAAGGCAGTGATGTGTTAGATTTCTCTGTATTTGGTTGACCAGTGGAAAAATGGCTCGCCAATGTATTAGATTTCTCTAATACATAAAATAAGTAAGCTTGATCAGAGTTCAGGGGAAAAGCGTTTTATTCAAGAAAGTGGTGTAGCATAGCCGGTCTTCTGAATCTTAACCCAAAGTATTGACTGTGTGACCAGACCTTATACCTGAAAACAAATGGCGATCAAACAAAAGACAGACGCTGTCAGGACCTCCTACTGGAGGCCTTACAATAGGCAGGAAGCATGATCCATCCTGAGGGGTGTAGTTGCAATGTCAGATGTTGATTCCATCTACGGAATACTAGGGAATACACATAGAATACACATAATCTTTCAGATGCATTCATATGTCTAAATCCAAGCATTTAAAGCTTCACTGCATTACAGAGTTATTTATAGACAATACAACAATTTATAAGGATTTTATACTGTAAGGCATTATTAAGAATATTATTTTTGTTGCATGTCCTGTTTTACTCTGGAATATGTAATATTATGAAGATGAAATTGTTTCCAAACACTATTTTGTATGTGTTTTGTCAGCTGCCAGACTGAGGACACTCTTCTAATAACATGCCAGTCAACTCAAGATGACTTGGATGCCTTGGACCTCACAGAACTTGATGTTGCCCATTTCTGCCAAATTAGTGATGTCCCAACAGAGTAAACATCACAGATTCTCATTTTTTCACAACAATTGCTACTTCTTGTTTAATTCTTGCTTCTTTTAATTTTAACACATGCATTGTATAATAATAGTTTCTATAACCACACACCCAAATTTCTTCTTTTTTTTTTTTTCAGAAGAAATCCTGATGAAAATACATTGCTGAAAGATCATGTTGATAGATTTGAAATGGTGAAAGAGGGATGCACAAATGAAGAAAATACAGAATTTCCAGAAATGAATCATCTGCACAACACAAACAATGAGGAGTTTCAAGAGTCCAGAATGCTCAGTAAAGAGACCAGGGCACTTACTGCCAGTGAACTGCTGCTTAACAAGTGAGATACGCACATGTACATGGTTGTATTTCCACTGCCATTGTGTTTTTTTCACAATATAATATTTTTTTTTAGATGCTCCTGCACATACTCTTCACAATTCACACATTCTGTCTCATGGTCAGGAAAAGTTTGCTTATGTGTGTGCCCCTTAAATGAATAGTTCATCCAAAAATGAAAACTCTTTCATTATTGACTCACCCTCATGCTATCCCTGATATGTCATAAGCATGGACAGAGAGAGATCTGTACCCAGTCATTCACTGATGCAAAAATTAATTTAATTAATAAATAAACATAACCCTCATTAAACTATATGGAGAACAACTGAGTGAGTCTAGATGCCATTTTAATACATAAAGCTATCTCTATAAGCATAGTCCCAGTCTTTAAATTGTCCCAGTCTGCTAGTGGGGGAGGAAAATAAAGCTAGCGCACAAAAAGTAAATTAGAATTTCTAACCACATTACATATAAAGCACACAAGACGCAGACCTGAGAAAAGCCACCAGTGCAACAACATTATTCCATAATATCTTCATATTTGTGATGTAACATATCTGAATGCTAAACTATTATTTATTATTTAAGTTAATGGCTTTGTACCTCAGTCGCATTTTAATGATGAAACAGAGCTGATGTTTGCTTCACTGTATATTATTTTGATAAAGTAACTGTGCTGTCCAGTTAGCAGTGCTGGAACTGATGTGTGTGTGTTTGTGTGCGTCGACAAGATCACTTCAGCTTTATCCTTACCAGCAGGCAGTAGAATCAACTAATTGTCTTAAAAATAATGCATCACTGTATAAAGGTCTTCTTTTATTAGTGTACAATCACAGTGAAAAAAATACATGCTTTTATAAAATAAAGAAAACAGATAGGATGTCACTTTCTGCCGTTTGAATTTCCTTTCTGTGAAAAAATTAAGCCTATCACAAAAATAAACTGAAACTCAGCATATATATGCTACATTACCTGTTGCACTGTTTTTTCCCTTGTTCATCTGTTAACTAAATTAAATTTATTTATATATATGTCACAAATTCGTTCCGTGGCCTTCCTTTCAATTTCAAAAGTTCAAGGCTTTACTGGACTTGTGACAGGTGCTGGCCCGCCGTATCAGCATTGTCACGGCTGTGGGATCCTGGCCGCTGGAAGTGGGCGTGGTAAAAGACCTTCCCGTACTGCTCGGACGAGACTGGCCGGGGTTCGATGGGTTCCATGCCCTCCTGACCGCGGCCACTCAGCCTGCCAGCCCACCGGCTCCACGGAAGCCGAAGCAGGCTAGAAGAGGGGCCCGCTGCCAGCCCGTTCTCCTTGCCTCTGACAGCGAGCATGACGGTGAAACTAATGTCTTCCTCTCTTCCTCCATCCTCTGGCTGGCCATTTGAGGGCCGCCAACACTCTTCAACGGATTCGGGACAGATTCCACTGGCTGGGAATGGAAGCGGAAGTCCGTCTGTTCTGCCAAGCCTGTCCCAACTGCCAAAAGACCTCACCACGACCGCATCCCCCCAATCCACTAATTCCGCCCATCATTGAGGTGCTCTTCGAGCGCATCGGGATGGATCTGGTGGGGCCGTTGCCGAAGTCCGCCCGGGGGCACGAACACATCCTCGTGGTTGTTGACTACGCCACCCAGTTCCCAGAGGCAGTCCCCCTTTGGAAGGCCACAGCCAAAGCCATCGCCCACGAGCTGTTCCTCCTCTGCAGCCGAGTCGGCATCCCGAGGGAGATACTGACCGGTCAAGGCACCCCGTTCATGTCCAAGCTCATGACTGACCTCTGCAAGCTCCTCAAGGTAAAGCAGCTCAAGACGGATGGCCTCGTGGAGCGCTTCAATCAGACCCTTAAGTTGATGTTACGCAGGGTAGTGGCCGAGGACCATCGGGATTGGGACCTCATGATCCCCTATGTCCTCTTCGGGGTCCAAGAAGTCCCACAAGCCTCCACCGGGTTCACCCCCTTTGAGCTGCTGTTTGGCCACCAGCCACGCAGGCTGCTAGATGTCGCCAAGGAGGCGTGGGAGCAGCAGCAGCCCACCCCGCAGAGGTCAGTGGTGGAGCACGTGAGGGGCATGCGGGAGTGCATCGACCACATCATGCCGCTTGTCCGGGAACACCTCACCAAGGCTCAGCAGGCTCAACAGCGGCACTATGACCAGGCAGCCCAGCCCCGTGCATTCCAGACCGGCGATCGAGTGATGGTCCTGAACCCCCACGTCAGCGTGCAAATTCCTCACCACCTGGCAGGGCCCCTATACAATCCAGGAACAGATTGGCCCCGTGAATTATCGGGTAAGCCAGCCGGGAAAAAGACGGGCCGAGCAAATTTACCACGTCAATTTGCTGAAGAAGTAGGTCGGGACCAGAGACCAGGTGGCTGCATTCGCTTTATCTGAGCCCCTCACGGTGAACATGAACACCCTTCTGTCGGCCACCCAGAAGAAGGAGCTTCAACATCTGATCGGTCAGTTCTCCGATGTGTTCTCTCCCGTGCCAGGGCGGACCCACATCCTTCAGCACGAGATCCGAACACCACCGGGAGTCATCGTTAAGAAATGGCCCTATCAGAGCCTTTAGGCTCGTCGGCTTGCTATAGAGACGGAAATCAAACAAATGCTGAAGTTAGGGGTGATCGAACCATCTCGCAGCCCCTGATCCAACCCCATCATCCTGGTTCCCAAACCTGACGGCACCCTCCGTTTCTGTAACGACTTCCGCCGACTCAACGAGGTCTCCGAGTTTGATGGATATCCCATGCCCCATGTAGATGAACTGCTCGATCGTCTGGGAAGGGCCCGGGATATCTCCACACTCGACCTCACCAAAGGGTACTGGCAAGTCCCACTGTCCGATGACGCCAAGCCAAAGACCGCTTTCTCTACCCCCAGTGGTCTTTGGCAATTCCGGACCCTGCCCTTCGGCCTACATGGGGCCCCAGCCACCTTCCAACAGGATGGTGGATATCCTCCTCCGGCCTCACCAGCAGTATGTGACCGCCTACCTGGATGATGTCATCATACACTCCAAGACCTGGGAGGACCATCTTGAGCGGCTACGGAGGGTGCTGAGGGAACTACGGCGGTCTGGACTAACCGCCAACCCTACGAAGTGTCACTCCAGGACTAGGACAACGCTTGGTAGGTGGAGTGTGACAAGCGTCCCGATATCTGAATCAGCGTTGCCCTGGTAACCAGCGAGGGAAAGCCCGGAGAGCTCATCAGTGAATGATCTGGCCCAGCTGATGCTTTGCCCGCGATAAGATAAGCCGTGTGAGGCACCAACAGGGCTGAGCTTCATTTGAACTCCAAAGACGCTGGATCTAACGTCTTTCTTTTCTCCCCAGAAGCCAGTTTGTAGCCCGGCTACCTGCATCTCTCAGATTCGGGAGAGAGCGCACAGAGAGCGCACCCCCCAGCTAAAACCTGCACTTACCTTTACCCTTTCCATTGTCAATAAATCCACCCTCCGGGGATTTCTGTTTATTTTCAACCTTGATGTCCTGCGCTCTTTTGCTATTTAAAAAAAGTGTTTCTTCTCAAAAGTTTACATTTCACAGCTCATCCGTTCACTTACTGTTTCACAATCCATAGTTCGCATTTCTGTTTTCTCTTGCAGAATATTTGATATTCCAGAGATCGAGGAATCTGAGAGATTCTACTCTTTGTTACCTTGTGCTGTGCGTCTCATCTTTGCTCTCTATAATTTGATGGAGTCTCAGTCAGAGATGTTCTGTTACTTTGTGATTATCTTAAATCACATGGTGTCTGCCTCTCTACTAACACTCTTCCTGCCCATCCTCATCTTCCTGTGGGCTATGTTGTCAGTGCCACGGCCAACAAAACGCTTCTGGATGACAGCTATTATCTACACACAGGTCAGCATTTTGAATTTTTTATTTATTTATATTTGAATGCTTGAATCTGATTGGCTGACAAACGTTCTAAGGTGTGCAATTATTATCAGAGAAATGCATAGCAAATGTAGTCTAACAGTGATTTCCTTAGGAGTGGTCCCAGTCAAGTAAAGTCATGTCAAAATCATCTTTAACAAACCATTAGTTAATGTTAGTTTGTGGGTAGCTAACAATGAATTCATTATGATTATTTTTTATTTTAAATAAATAAATAAAATAACAGAAAAATACAAACTAATCACAAAAGTGTTACAGGTGGCACCAACTGCAACACAGGAACAGAGGCTGAGAGGATCTAAAAACAAGAACATGCATCTGAAATGTTTTGAAATCTCTCTTCATCTCTTCAGCTCACCGTTGTGGTGAAGTACTTTTCCCAGTTTGGCTTCTTTCCATGGACTACATCAGCATATCGTGGCATTAATGCAGAGCGTGCATTTGCAGTGCCTAACATAGTCGGAATTGAGAAGAAAGATGGCTACGTACTGCTGGACCTCATCCAGTTAATTGCTTTGTTCTTCCATCGCTCTATTCTCAAGGTACTACCAATGCTACCAATTTGATTGGTTGCTTGAAATGTTGTTTCAGGATCAATAAGAATGTTGATCCAGACACATCTTGTACTTGATAAAATCATGCTCACCCTGTCACTTTAGTCTAGTTAGGTGGTTCCGTAGGTTTTGAACAGAGCCAGTGCTATGAGATGTTGATGTGTTTTTGTTCCTTCAGTGTCATGGTTTATGGGATAACAAGGAGGTGGAGATGCCAGACTTTTTTAAGAAACTTAAGAGAAAAACAGAGAAAAACAGGATGGCTGGAGGATCAAGACAACGAGAAGAAAACACACAAAGACGAATGCCCTTCTTTCCTTCATACACTTCTTTCCTTCAGAGAAAGAGAGCCGAGAGCCCAGAGAGACAAGGTAAGATCTCCACACTTACATACATGGTGAACTTATATACACATACACTTAAAACCTCTAGCAAATAATGTATATACATACTGTATACACAAGCACACATTTCACACGGGCATGTTTGTTCTCTCTTGATATTATTTTGTGCTTTGTGATGCCATACATAATTATTTACATACTGTGCTAATACGATTATCAAATATTGTATCAGCAGATTCAAATCAAAATATGAAAAAACATTCACAGAAGAAGCAACAACGGAATGTGCCTCTAAGCAGGAAGGAGCGAATAAAACAGTACATGAATGGACGAATGTTGGAAGCCAAAGCTGCAGTCATAGAACTGTAAGACATCAATAACATGACATTTTTATTCATAGAAACATATATATATATATAACATATAGTTTATATATACTTTGAAAATGTATTGTTCAAAAGAGATTTACATAGACAAAAACGATCATTTGAAAAACACACAATGACATTAATATATCCATCACAGTGGCTTAATGATCAGTTAGGTTTTTTTGTTTTGTTTTGTTTGTCATCCAGAATTTAGAGAACCATACTTACATTCATAACTAGCATACTTCTTTCATTCCTCTTCACTGCCTTAGCCATTGCAGGTTAGTCTTAAGGAATGAGGCCATGATGCCCTTCCAGGTAAGGGTCAGTGGAAATTATTTTAGATCATAGGTAATCAGCTCTACAATTTTGGAAAAATGGAAAGCTGTCAGCTTGATAGAGTGATTGCACACTGGAGAAGGGAAACCTTTGGTAGAAAAGATGAGTTAAGCCAAAAGATAACTAAGAATTCTGTTCCCTAGTTATTACTAAATTGTTTTGAATTGAAATTCAGTGCAGTCCTGTATCGTGGTGCATATCGTATCATGACTTTGCTGGTGATACACAGCCCTAACGGTTAGACAGGTCAACCTTGAACTCTCTGCTGCCTGTCCATCATGGCCACAGATGTCACAAACCAAACCTCTGTGGCTCTCTCCGATCGCCACCAGCGGGATCCCTCTCCTGAGTATTAATCTTCCCTTTCAGACTACATTTCCCAGAATCCCACGTACCAGGACTGATTACCAGCCCAGGTGTTCCTTGTTACGAACCCTTTTTAAGTACCGCCCCCAGACTGGTTAGACGCAAAGTTTTGTTTTGCCACAGCTACAATCCTCAGCATTTTCTCCTGTGTTCCCTTTTTGTGTATTATCTCGGACTGTTTATTCTTCTTCGTTTGTCTGCCGCCTGCCCCGACCTTCTTCCTGACTCCGACTCTGATTTATCGCCGCCTGCCCTGATCTCAGACTGTTATTTGACCACGATTCAGCTCACCTGTGTTGCACTGTTTGCCGGATACTTACCTTGCCTGTCGACACTGAATAAAGCCTTGCAGATGGATCCCACTACCTCTGACTCTTCATTACAACAGAGGTCATCCCTAAATTTTCTGTACTCTTTGTTACTTTTGTCAAAACATTTTCCACAACAGCAGTGGTGTGCCACTTTCTACATATTCTGGATGGAGTATTCAGCTCCAATGAGCTCGGCGACTCTGTGCAAAACACAAACCGAGTAAATAATAATTTTCCTCCGGAATGACTGTTAGCCTCTGGAAGTCATGAGTAAATGAAACAGAATGCCCTTTACTTCAGACTGTTTTCACAAAAGCCATTTCATGTACATTTATTGTAAGTCTGATTCTGATTTCATAAGTCTATGTCAGTTTATTGTGTACTTCCAAAAACAGCATTGCATGTTCACATATTAATGCAATAGTAATACTCCTGCTCACATTTAGTCTTGTTTTCTTCTTCTTAGTGCTCTACACATATATTTACCCATAAGGCAATTCTTCTATGACATCATCCATCCTGAGTACAGCCCTGTGTGCGATGTGTATGCGCTGATGTTCCTGGTAGATGTGGTGAACTTCATCATTATCATATTTGGATACTGGGCCTTTGGAGTAAGTGTTGCTCCTACATACAGTCCTTTTTTCGGTGTTCAATTTAATTTTAATTGAAGTATTTATTAAAGTGCCCATTATGGCATTTCCTATTTTCCCTTAAAGCAGTGTGAAATGTTTTTTCAGTGTTTATTTTTGTGTCAATTAATACATTTATTGAATTATTGCTACAGAAGCACAGCGCAGCAGCTGATATAACAGAGTCACTGTCAGAAGACCAGGTTCCTGAAGCTTTTCTCGTCATGCTCCTGATTCAGTTCAGTACCATGATTGTGGACCGAGCACTCTATCTTCGTAAAACTCTTCTTGGCAAGTGTATTTTCCAGGTAGTGCTTGTGTTTGGGATCCACTTCTGGATGTTCTTCATACTGCCTGGTGTCACAGAGAGGTGAGGAATAAATGCAGAACTATACTGTAAAAGATTATATGACCATAAAATTATGACAAGCTATGATTATGTGTTTTAAGTTATGATCAGTTTTGGGGAATAGATAGCTGCAAGTAGCAAATATATTTTTCAGTAGTGTGACAGTAGCTCAGCAACTTTTAAAACAGTGTAGCTTACTACTTTTTCCAGCAAGTAGCAGTGTAGCTCAACCAAATCCTACATTCCATTTTGCATTCTGACGAGTCATGAGCCTGTAATGCATTGTAGCAGTGATATCACACATCTTGCTGTGTCTTAGTCTGTCCACTGACAAGAGATCATCTGGTGGTTTTGCAACCCTTATGAAAAAGGTTTATTCAACTGTGCTATTAGTATAGCTCTTTTAAAATAATACAGATACAGAGGCATTTTTAAGGTGTAACTTATTACTGAAGAATTGCGATTGTTAATTGTAGTAGTTGTGTGCTATAATGGAATTAAGTGTGAACCTTACAATATGGCTTACCAATACCAATTCAATATGGATGAGATTTCTGAAGTTAATTTTATTGCAATGTTTCTTATTTCAGGAGATTCAACAGGAATCGAGTTGCTCAACTCTGGTACTTTGTAAAGTGCATTTATTTTGGTCTCTCAGCATACCAGATCAAATGTGGCTACCCCAACCGTGTTCTTGGAAATTTTCTTACTAAGAACCACAACTACTTCAACCTCTTTCTCTTTCAGGGGTAAGTAAATTTCTTGCTCCACAATAACTGATTTGTTTCTATATATTCAACAGAATGTAACTTTGTCTCTTAGCATGCTACAAAGACGCTAAAGTAGGGCTGTGCAATTTTGGGGGAAAATATCTAATCTGACCAATACTGCGATTTAATTTTGTAAAGTCAATCTTCAGCTCAGTATTCTCAATAGTGTGCAGCACACAGGTAAATTAAGGGAATACAACATGTTTTAATTGTAGATACCCCCATTTCCTTGTCTAGCAGATGCAGTGTGCCCTTCTACCCAAGAGATGATTAGCTTCTTGCTGCTAAAATACAGTCAGTGCTGCATTTTAGAAAAAGAACTGAAACGATAGAAGAACTGAGCAAAACATTTCCAGTAAGCACAAATAAAATGACCTTACCTTTCTGTAAACAAACTCTTTTAATTACAATTTAAATAAGGTAGGTAATCTAGCTTACAGAAAAAACACAAAATAATGATCAAAATACAGAACATTAAACAAATTGACATGACGTGACATAAAGAACCACACCTTTCCGTAGCTTATATTGTCTATAAAAAAAGATTCCACAATTTATTTTTTTTTTTTTTGTGATTGTTTATTTATTGTAGAACAAAGCCAGCTTACCTAGCTAGCCACAACTATATACAAGCCAGGGTTTGCATTAGCAGAAAGTACATGAAACAATAAATGAGAAAAAAAAAATAAATAAATAAATACATAAAAATTACAAATTAAAAAAACCAAAAAAAAAAAATATATATATATAAATAAATAATTAAATTAATTAATTAAATTAATTAAAAAAATAATTTTTTTTTTTTTTTTTTTTTTTGGTT